>OX411548.1:66168906-66348698 GCA_948146395.1 Fragum whitleyi | reverse complement strand
AGGAATTTTTAACACCCCCTCCACACGCACACACCTTCCGTTTCCAGCACACTTTGTAAATGCTTGTTTCCTTATTAAAAATAATTTGCTCCCATCATTCTGGGTAGTTCTTTAAGAATAAACGATTTCCAAGCGTTAAACTTCCAGCTTTAAGCTGTAGGTACGAGCTTTGGTTGCCAAATCACCTTTTATTACTTTCATTAAATAAATTATGGAAACTGATATGAGAAACTGTGGAGTTGCTATTTGGAGTCGGTCCTTAGATGTGTCTTGCTCGTCGGCTCTAGGAAATGCGGCTTACTCAAAATTTAGTTACATGTACGATGTTTTGGCATCCGGCGATATTACGGAAACTGATGATGGAGGCAACTTTATTGTACTGTCGTTCCAAGGGTGACTAACGTATTAGGTAGTGTGCAAATGAATTTTCTAAACTTATTACGCAGAATTATCCGAATAACAGAAGACAAAAAAAACCTCGTCATTTCAATTCCCTCGTCAGACATGTTGTTGTAGACACTTAATATGACGTCAACTGGATTTCCCGTGCTCTCTGAAAATGCCGTTTATAAATTTGACTGGCGAGCCTGTCTCAATCTTTCGATACAGAGTCGGAATATCACGGGGGGTGATGTCCATAATCGGAGCCACCGGCTCCGCTTTCAAAATCATGTGTGGAACTTCCGCTCCACGTGTGGCTCCGATTATGTAGATGTAAACATGTCATATTTTGAATGAAAAATGGGGTAGGAGATCGGGATTTCCTCATTTATACAATGTCTAATTCATTGATCATAAAAAAGTCGAATGCTATTCGACCAGTTATACTTTTTGCAACGTAAACGTACTCAAAAAATGTAAGAACGCTCGTTGGTTTAAGTTAAAAATGATTTCTTCTGGGAGCAGTCTTGAGTCAGGTATGTGAAAACACGTAGTTTTTACCTCCAAAATGCAATATTCTGAACAGAATTAATAACGCAGACCATTGTTTTCAGTGTACACGAGTTTAACAAAACAACCACAATACTCTAACCCAACGTACCTTTCTTCAATATGATATAGATCAAAGGAAATAGTTTGGTTCCGATTATGTGGATTGGCTCCGATTATGTATCCTGGCTCTGAAGTTGTGGAGTGTCTCTTCTTTTTTCATATAACATCTTCAATATGAAATAACTACTAGTTTCATGGGGCGCTTTTTTATCACCATTCCACGATGCAAGTTACTAGTGTTGTAACGATAATCGGAAAAGATCGATTAATCGATCGATTCTCTCCAGAGTTTCGATTAACGGCTCTGATTTTGGAAAATCGATTTATTGGTTGTTGTTGTTGTCGTTATTATTTTCACTTTGACAGTTCACCAAGCATAAAATATGATGCTCTTAATAAGAGCATCTTTTATTTGATGCTTGGTAAAACTGAAACTTGAAAGAAACCAGATTGATGGATATAGGGACTTGAGTCTATTTCAATGAGAAATTTGGAATTAACTTAGTTTTTTGAGTATATTCTTATTTCAAGTAAATAAAATTCTTGACCCTTATAAAGTTTAAAAAAACATTTTTATGTGGACAAATCAATTTTGATTATTAATCGATAATTATAATTAATCGCAACATAATTGACTCAACTGTTTTGAAATGTAATCGGAATGATCGTCTTTTTGAAATCTCGGACTTTTGTTGAGCTAGTCATGAATTTCAAATACTAGTTTTGACACTTTGCCACATTTGTCAAATACTTGTAAATGCCTCAGGTTAGCGCTTAAGGGCCAATGGTCCATGTTTTTAAGCCCCGCGTAACATTAAGTTTCGAATTTTCGCAAAGATTTGAACATATTTATATAAATTCCAATTAATGTCAGAATTTACTACTTCATTTTCGGATTTGTCAACTTTTCAATCGGAAAGTGATTAAACTAGATTTGATAAAATTAAAACTTATTTAAGACTATGAAAATCAAATACTGAAAATTGTCCCGAGCGCCTTTTCGGTATAGGGGTACCGTTTTATAAAGGCGATGTTGAAAATTAAACAGAAGTATAAAAATTTGACGTTTAGCAAAACGAATCAATTTTCATGGGCAAAAACACGTTTTATATATACTGAACAACAAAAATAACGCATCACTTTTTTAGATACAACTTTTTCCATGAGTTTGCCAAAATAAATGTAAACTAATCATTGATCTGTGACAAAAAGGATTACACCGAAGACATACGCATTGGAGAGTTACAGGTGACTACCCCCAAAATCAAAATTTTGAATTCAAAGTCAGTTTTCATTGCTCTGTAAAATTCAAAAGCGCGTGTGTTCATGTGCAATATTGCTCTCAAATAATGTTCGACACGCGGATTTCTGAATTATACCTAGATTAAATCCTAACATGGCTATCCAATTGCTCTTCATTCTGCCTTTATTTGACTCAAAACCTTGCGATTTTTAGTTCTTTTGTGAACTCTCATTGCAAGCTCGTTTCTGATATGCTTGAGTTTGAGATAAGTCTGGTTGGTGAAAGAGAAGGCATCGGTATAACTTAAAGAAGGTTTTCGTTATAAACAATGTTTTCTCATGCAGCAGATCGAATGCGTCGTGCGAAACTCAAGTTTGTCCGGTAATACAGCCTATAAAGGTGGAAACGACAAACCGTGAAAACATTTATCAGATAAAGCCAAGTTTTCGAGTTTGGTGGTAGCGAAAAATGAGTTTCGGAAAGACATTGCGCATAGACATATTAAACTGATTCATTTACGCGATTAAATTCAAGGACACAGAGGGGTCATAACTCGACCATTGCCAGGTTAAAACGCCGATAATAACAACTACCGATGCCGAACTTCGGTGCTGACTGGATGGGGAGGACGGATTGTATTACAATTTGTGTTATGACCGGAAACTATTTACTCTCCAGGTCACAGTTTTTTAAGGTTATCGTGGACTCATGGTGCCAGTGAACCACAAAGATGAGGTATCTTGGCCGTTTGTCGACTCCCTCAAAAGCAATAGCCATAGGGTGAATCCCTCTAAGTAAGTCAATGTTATGGTCTATTCATCTCATGCCATTGTGGATTTAATTCGTGAACACCTCCTTAAAGTGAGACCAATGCCTATTCTTTCATCGACTCATTTCAAACTCGAGCTTATCGAAAACGAGTTTACAAAGAGAGTAAAAAAAAAGTTGCGAAAACCCAAGATTTTGAGTGAGATCGAGGCAACATGAACATCGAATGCATAGCCATGTTGGGATTTGCTCCTAGGGATAGTCGCCTTCACGCGCTAACAACTTTTCAATGCGTATGGCTACGGTGTCATTCCTTTTCTCAATAACTAACTAACTAAATAAATAGATAAATAAATAAGTAAATAAATAAATAAATAAACAAATAAATAAATGTAGTTTTTAGGCAAGTGATTATGAGTTTCGGTCCCTAAAGGCTAGGCACTCAAAGACTTTGGAGCACTGGTACATAATTAGAGACAAATAATTTTCTTTTCACTATCTAAAATTTCAGTAAAGAACAATTTTCTAGAATATTGTGGTTATTTTCTTGAATTCATACACACTGAAAACATTAGACACACTGTTCAGAATATTGCATTTTGGAGGTTATAAAAGTAAACGAGAAAGGTGAGACGTAAAATAGACAACGTGTGCCATGGAATGACGAGAAAACAGCGCCCCATGGAACTAACAGAAACTTCATATTTAAGGCTGTGGGGGCATATGCAAGAAGAAGAAAACACTCCACAACTTCAGAGCCAGGAAACATAATCGGAGCCAATCCACATAATCGGAACCAAACAATTTTCTTTGATATATATCATATTGCAGAAAAACACATTTGGTAAGATTATTGTGGTTGTTTTGTTAAACTCGTGTACACTGAAAACAATGGTCTGCGTTATTAATTCTGTTCAGAATATTGCATTTTGGAGGTAAAAACCACGTGTTTTGACATTCCTGGCTCAAGACTGCTCCCAGAAGAAACCATTTTTAACAAAAACCAACGAGCGTTCTTACATTTTTTGAGTACGTTTACGTTGCAAAAAGTATAACTGGTCGAATAGCATTCGACTTTTTAATGATCAATGAATGAAATATGACATAAATGAGGAAATCCCGACCCCCTACCCCATTTTTCATTCAAAATATGAAATGTTTACATCTAAATAATCGGAGCCACACGTGGAGCGGAAGTTCCACACATGATTTTGAAAGCGGAGCCGGTGGCTCCGATTATGGACATCACCCCCCGTGAATATAGCGTAGATTGGGACAGAATTACATATCTATTTATAAACGAGGCTAGTCGATTGACCCTTCGAAAATACTTTCCGGTAGCGTCTATTTTCTCTTCGGATAATCTATTTTGAGACTTTTAGAGAGGGATATTTCGAAATTTTATCGATCAGAGCTGTATAAATTACGTTTGATCTTACGAGTAATTCCCTGATTTGAATTTCGTTTGTTTCAATAGGCCAATTAAAGGTTCCTCGCCATAGGCATCCGACAAAGAAAGGTATTGACAGAAGCGTCGCTAACCCGATAAGATTGCGTAATTAAAGATAGGTAGTTTAAGCGACAGTCTTTTACCCCTTGTTACACGTGACTTGTTTTGGTCAGCTATGATATGTATTTTCGCCTTGATTATCGTTTTTTTACTTGTGTGGACTAACTTTAAATCCATTATTGGATAAATTCGTAAAACGTCCGGGGTCAAATAACAGGACGTTTTCCTTGAATCGGTATGAAACATTACGGGAGAACTACTATTTAATGGCGAAAGCATTTATTGATTTAGTGGTTAAGTTGTCGAGGGCAGTTTGCACTCATTTGAACTTTGATGCTAGATCAAAATTTTGTATGTCAACTTAAGCCAGCAAAGCTGTGGCTTTGCTAGCTCAAAAAGGTGCAAACTATTTTCAATTTACGAGGAATTTACGAAGCGGGGTACAAATTGAAAACAATTTGCACTGTTTTCTCGTCCTGAACGCAAATATGATTTTTCATGATTTTCGGTACTTCTCGGTGGTTTATCTCCGCCAAAACAATGAAATTAGCGAACGATTTAATAATACTTTCCATCATTTACACTTTCTGACGTCATCTAAGCGGGATCCATTTTACTGGTGAAGTCATTACGTTGCAAAGTATTCACATGCAAAATGACTCGGGTAGATAAAAATTGACAGAAGCGGTTATGACGCGTCGCTAACCCGATAAGATTGCGTAATTAAAGATAGGTAGTTTAAGCGACAGTCTTTTACCCCTTGTTACACGTGACTTGTTTTGGTCAGCTATGATATGTATTTTCGCCTTGATTATCGTTTTTTTACTTGTGTGGACTAACTTTAAATCCATTATTGGATAAATTCGTAAAACGTCCGGGGTCAAATAACAGGACGTTTTCCTTGAATCGGTATGAAACATTACGGGAGAACTACTATTTAATGGCGAAAGCATTTATTGATTTAGTGGTTAAGTTGTCGAGGGCAGTTTGCACTCATTTGAACTTTGATGCTAGATCAAAATTTTGTATGTCAACATAAGCCAGCATAGCTGTGGCTTTGCTAGCTCAAAAAGGTGCAAACTATTTTCAATTTACGAGGAATTTACGAAGCGGGGTACAAATTGAAAACAATTTGCACTGTTTTCTCGTCCTGAACGCAAATATGATTTTTCATGATTTTCGATACTTCTCGGTGGTTTATCTCCGCCAAAACAATGAAATTAGCGAACGATTTAATAATACTTTCCATCATTTACACTTTCTGACGTCATCTAAGCGGGATCCATTTTACTGGTGAAGTCATTACGTTGCAAAGTATTCACATGCAAAATGACTCGGGTAGATAAAAATTGACAGAAGCGGTTATGACGCGTCGCTAACCCGATAAGATCGCGTAATTAAAGATAGGTAGTTTAAGCGACAGTCTTTTACCCCTTGTTACACGTGACTTGTTTTGGTCAGCTATGATATGTATTTTCGCCTTGATTATCGTTTTTTTACTTGTGTGGACTAACTTTAAATCCATTATTGGATAAATTCGTAAAACGTCCGGGGTCAAATAACAGGACGTTTTCCTTGAATCGGTATGAAACATTACGGGAGAACTACTATTTAATGGCGAAAGCATTTATTGATTTAGTGGTTAAGTTGTCGAGGGCAGTTTGCACTCATTTGAACTTTGATGCTAGATCAAAATTTTGTATGTCAACTTAAGCCAGCAAAGCTGTGGCTTTGCTAGCTCAAAAAGGTGCAAACTATTTTCAATTTACGAGGAATTTACGAAGCGGGGTACAAATTGAAAACAATTTGCACTGTTTTCTCGTCCTGAACGCAAATATGATTTTTCATGATTTTCGGTACTTCTCGGTGGTTTATCTCCGCCAAAACAATGAAATTAGCGAACGATTTAATAATACTTTCCATCATTTACACTTTCTGACGTCATCTAAGCGGGATCCATTTTACTGGTGAAGTCATTACGTTGCAAAGTATTCACATGCAAAATGACTCGGGTAGATAAAAATTGACAGAAGCGGTTATGACGCGTCGCTAACCCGATAAGATTGCGTAATTACAGATAGGTAGTTTAAGCGACAGTCTTTTACCCCTTGTTACACGTGACTTGTTTTGGTCAGCTATGATATGTATTTTCGCCTTGATTATCGTTTTTTTACTTGTGTGGACTAACTTTAAATCCATTATTGGATAAATTCGTAAAACGTCCGGGGTCAAATAACAGGACGTTTTCCTTGAATCGGTATGAAACATTACGGGAGAACTACTATTTAATGGCGAAAGCATTTATTGATTTAGTGGTTAAGTTGTCGAGGGCAGTTTGCACTCATTTGAACTTTGATGCTAGATCAAAATTTTGTATGTCAACTTAAGCCAGCAAAGCTGTGGCTTTGCTAGCTCAAAAAGGTGCAAACTATTTTCAATTTACGAGGAATTTACGAAGCGGGGTACAAATTGAAAACAATTTGCACTGTTTTCTCGTCCTGAACGCAAATATGATTTTTCATGATTTTCGATACTTCTCGGTGGTTTATCTCCGCCAAAACAATGAAATTAGCGAACGATTTAATAATACTTTCCATCATTTACACTTTCTGACGTCATCTAAGCGGGATCCATTTTACTGGTGAAGTCATTACGTTGCAAAGTATTCACATGCAAAATGACTCGGGTAGATAAAAATTGACAGAAGCGGTTATGACGCGTCGCTAACCCGATAAGATTGCGTAATTAAAGATAGGTAGTTTAAGCGACAGTCTTTTACCCCTTGTTACACGTGACTTGTTTTGGTCAGCTATGATATGTATTTTCGCCTTGATTATCGTTTTTTTACTTGTGTGGACTAACTTTAAATCCATTATTGGATAAATTCGTAAAACGTCCGGGGTCAAATAACAGGACGTTTTCCTTGAATCGGTATGAAACATAACGGGAGAACTACTATTTAATGGCGAAAGCATTTATTGATTTAGTGGTTAAGTTGTCGAGGGCAGTTTGCACTCATTTGAACTTTGATGCTAGATCAAAATTTTGTATGTCAACTTAAGCCAGCAAAGCTGTGGCTTTGCTAGCTCAAAAAGGTGCAAACTATTTTCAATTTACGAGGAATTTACGAAGCGGGGTACAAATTGAAAACAATTTACACTGTTTTCTCGTCCTGAACGCAAATATGATTTTTCATGATTTTCGATACTTCTCGGTGGTTTATCTCCGCCAAAACAATGAAATTAGCGAACGATTTAATAATACTTTCCATCATTTACACTTTCTGACGTCATCTAAGCGGGATCCATTTTACTGGTGAAGTCATTACGTTGCAAAGTATTCACATGCAAAATGACTCGGGTAGATAAAAATTATTCTAGATTCTCTTCATTTCCTGTCTCGATTTTTACATAAATCGAACGGATTTTCTGTTGTTTTCGTGTAAGATCAATAACTCTCACCTTTTCGACACCCCTTACAAGAAACACTTCAGAAAACACCATGAAAATGAAGAAATTGTTTGAATATCAACTATTCTATCAGTGTACCTTATTTCCTTTCCCAAAAAGACATTTTTTCCCAATTTCACAAACCAAAAAAAAAAAAAGAAAAAAGAAAAGCTCGAGGCCAAGGAGGGCCTAGTATCGCACCACATGAATTGCTCCAAAAGAACCCTGTAGAAACATTAATTTGCTTAAGGTAGAATCTAAGTCAGGTTAGGCTCAATGGGATATCATGTTGCCAGAATCAAAGACAATCATGTACCGTTATTTTTGACTTAATACAGTAAGGGCCGATAGAACCCATCTTACCAGCCCTTCCAGAATTTTACGAAGATGGCTCAAGATATTTTCCATTCATCGTTTTTTTATATGTTCATTTATTTTTTAATTTTCTTAACAACAAATGGATGAATCACCCTTATATGCCTGCAAAAACGACCATTATCAGTACTTTCAGTGCTTTGATTTTTTGGTAAAATCGTATTGGGCTTATTTCACATGGGCTCTTTTGAGTGTTGAGTCACTGAAAAAAGGTCCCTTTTTGATGAAATATAGAAACCTCTTCTCTAAATCTACTGGTCAGAGCTCAACTGAACCGCACAAGAATTAACTTAAGAACATGCTCCATATTTTTTTTATATTGGGCGATATGATGCTGCGTAATGGAACCGGGCTTTCGTAATGAAACATTTCTTGACAGATTGTTTTGCAATACAAACATGTTGCTAATCATATGAAAGCAGCTTAAAATCATTATTCTTTGTCATGGAAAAAAGATCGTCTTGTTAATTGATGATTATCTAATTATAACTAAGTGCCAGTGGAACGATACTGGCCCTCTTCGGCCTCTTGTTTGGCATGGAACCACTCTATGAAGTCCTATCAGGAGTGTACGAGGAAATCTGAAAGAGTATGAACAAGAACAATACTTTTGAAGTTTAGACGAAATCTGACAAGTACATTCAAAGAACATTTTTTTATATTTCACCATAACAAATAAATCTGAAGAGGCCATTTATGTGAAGTTTGGTGGAATTCTGAGATGGAGTTACAGAGAAGAAGATTTTTTTATATTTCACCATCGGGTCTTTTTTATCTTTTTATTTTTGTGACTCGAAAACCCGTACCGCCAATGTTATCATCCTGATCAGAGTTTAACGAAGAGTCTGAAAGAGCATTCGCTAAAGATGATTCCTGTGAAATTTTGTGAAATTCTACCCAGAAGTGTCACAGGAGTGTATGTTTGAGAGAAGACTTTACGCACAGACGGACGACCCGCCAAGACATAAGCTCCACTGGACATAGTCCAGTAGAGCTAAAACATATTAAAGGTCTGTGAGCTCATTTTACACAGATACACTCAAAATGTCTATTTAAACAAAATCAAAAATCAAACAAAAACAAACGAAACACACAAACACACAATATTTTTAAAACAACTTGTATTTTTTTTTACCTTGAATGGTTGGTCTGGGACAACATGGTCAGAGCCCATAAACTTTTGACATTGACATTGGACATTTGCTGTTTACCTTACTCATTCATAGAGCATATCTTTAAAGGTACATCTAAGTCACATTTTATTATTAAAATATATATTGATAAATACAAAAGTAATGCGCCGGACAAACTAGAGGCACCCGAGCGCCTGCTTCGCTCCACAGGCCTGAATCTCCTGATAATAATTATCAGAGTATGGTAATGTGTTTTTACCAAACAATAGAAAAACCCCACATGTACATTACTTTTCAGTGTTTTTTGATATTCAACCTCAACACTTATACATCTATATAGGAGAAAGGACTGACGGACGGACAATCAAAATGACTGACCGAGTCCTTAACGCACAAACACTCACATATCGAGTTGAAATTGTGGCAACTATGCCTCGCTCAGCGCTAAATGAGCGTTATTTGCCATATACAAAGGAAATTGCACTATATACTCCAATAAACGCAGTAAAAAACACCCATTCCCATGATAAATGAAATTAATTTAGTGCCCTGGTTTCGTTCTTGAGCTAAAAACTACTCGGGTTCCCCTATGAACACTTAGATGTCTCGATGAAGTGCCGTTTTTATGTCGCCATTTTGAAATAGGTTTGAGGTGAGATCCCTTTCCACTATCTATACAAGGGAACCTAGAATAACTGTTACAAGCTACATCATTCTGTTCAGTTTTGGTTTCCATAGTTGTACAACTTTTGGATGGCTTGGAAGAACACTGTTCTTCATAAATATCCACTTGTATGTCTGGTAGCTCGTCTAATTGATTATTATTTGCTAAATTGGCTTGTGACATTCTTCTTTCTATTTCCATTTCCGCATACATCTCACACATTATACGATGAAGCTCGTCAGATCCGTCCGGAATGTCCTTTTTCGGTTTCGGAGGCTCGGTTGGCGTGAAGCCTAATGCTGATGGGTTGTTCCAAGGTTCTTCTTTGTATATAGATAAGGAAGAGTCTGTCATTGTCTATAACACCGACCTTCTTTTACTGACATGCTCGAGGCTTGTTCAGTCTTTCCCCCTTCTCGCCTTTTCCTCATTAGTTACAAGGCTTATCGACACAGCTTTTCTAGAATATATTTTGATAATGTATAATACATGTATAATAGTGTATATGATTGCATAAAAAGTGCGTTTCGGGTCGTTATATGCATTTGTTAACGGACAATGCCGGGCGTTAACGAGGGAAAACGTGGATTAATAAGTAAATTCGCCCGGCTATTTTCACTAAAATATCCCAAGTCAGGGCCTATACACTTTATATAGCATAAATAAACACGTTGATCCTATTCCCGCCTTAAATTTTGTGACGTCATAAATTTACCAAGTAACATCAGTGTAAACTAAAGTGCCAATTCAATGCATAACGTAATTTTTTGATACATTATGTGTTTTTTTTTTTAAAGCGTTCCAATGAATTATTGGGCAACATCTTTTTGAATAGATACCAAAGTCTTTATTTTTTTGCAGTAATATCGTCAATTCACGTTTTTTCGAGCGTTAATATTTTCAGAGACCTTCAAAATGCTTTAACGCCTTCGTGCTTCGCCCTCATGCGTTAAGCCATTTCTCGGGTCCCTTCAAATGTTAACGGCCTAAAAACGTAAATTAACCTTATAATAAAAGTGATGTTCCTTCATATACTACAAAAAGGAAAAAGAAGCTTAAATATGAAAATATTTTAGTTTATCCCGATTGTAAGTGACAGAGAACTCGTAATAGCATTTATTTTTTAAAACTATACACATATCCGTGTGATAACATCCCGTATGATATTTTTTATGATATCACATAGTTATTTTTAGAACAATGATATAATGCGGTTATTTTTAGAAACTTGCATTTTGATAAGAAACATCGACGAAAAACAAGACAAACAGAGGTTATAAGATAAATATAATACGTATTTAGTGTATTGTATGAAAAAATATCAAAAATATCTCGGCAGGCTCGACAATTATCAATTCTCCCAACCTCGTTCGATATTTTTATTCATACAAAACACTAAGTACTTATTATATATTTCTCTGCGTGAATCTCCGCATATATTCTTCACATCCCCGTAAAAGTCAAACGGTGAAAGTTCTGAGACCCGAACAGTTCTTGTGTATTCTCCTTAGCAATATACTTTTTATATACTCTTCAATAATGGGAACTTGTTTTTAAATAAAGCTTAATCTATTATCTTGAATGATGCACGTACATAAATATAGTTAATTACATCGTGAAATTGACTTTCATCTTTCAATCAAAACCATTCTAAATCGCTCAATGAGCGCTCCATTCATTCATTCCAAACACTCACTCAAACCATTAAAAATGCTTAAACCCATTGAAAAATATAGAATCAACAACGTCATTCAGAATTAATTTGGATAGAGAAAAATCGCGATTTCACTGACATAATTCAAATTGTACACGTCTAATAGGTTCTTGAAGAGATAGGAAGGTATCTATAGAACTTGTTTGCTTATTTGATTAAAGGGAGGTAATCAATATCGCTAATTTAGTTCATCCTGAACAAAATTTGCGATATTTGACTACCTCCCATTAAAATCACTCAAAACTCGCTCCATGCACTCAATAAATTTTATTCCAAAATCATTCCAATATCATTCACCTTGTCAATTTCATGATGTTGTTAACTGTATTTCCATACTCATTTCCCTTCGTTTTCTACCACATAATTCAAACCCTAAATGCTACTTACTACACAAAAAGACATATTCCATTCGCTTCATGTCATAAAGTCTAAAGTAAAATATTTGAAAGAAATCCTACCTTAATCAAACTTCAGTTCGGTTACTTAGATACCCTGCCTAGATACCACAACTGATAAAAATCCAAAACATTTAAAAACTCAACAAAACAAAACACGCATATCTTAAATCAACAGATATGGTGTGACATGTTCTCAAGGAATATCGTAGTAAGTAATGAGAAAAAAAGCCATGAATATTTAATCGACTTCGCACCTCCACTTTAGAATTTCTTTTAATTGTCATACCTACAGATGAAGCATCCTTATCCATGAGTACAAATTTGAAATTGGAAATTAATACTCTGGGATCTGATGGATAACAGTCACTTCAGTCAAAAGCATCGCTTAATTGACACCTTTTCCAATCAAACTCATTCTAAATCATTCATTCGGCGCTCCATTCAGTTATTCCAAACACTCACTCAAACCATTCAAAAACGTTCCAAAATCACTAAAAACAGGATCAACAACTTCATTCAATTTGGATATAGCTGGGTAAGAAATCGCCATTTCACTGATGAATTGAAAATTTGAACGCCTGATTGGGCCTTGAAGATATAGGAAGCTATCAATAGAATTCGTATGCATACTTTTTTTTTAAAAAAAAAGGGGGGGGGGGTAATTAATTCCGCTAATTTTGTTCAGCCTGAACAAAATTAACTATGTTGGACTACCTCCCATTAATTTCGAAATCCACTCATCTCACTCATTCAAGTTCATTCCAAAATCATTCATCTTATCTATTTCACAATGTTCTTAACTCTTATAATTGTGACATTAACTGATCACAATTTTTATTTTCATTGTGACGGCTGAGAGTCACAAACTAATGTCAAAGGAAAAATCTGTACAGGTAGAATGACGGCAATCCGTCAGCATTCGAAACATCGCTCGGTCATTTCCGTAAACTGCAACATACCTCTAATGTATATAAGGCGGATGGGTATGTAACAAAATTGTGCCTTTCGTTAGGCGGAAACAGTGTATAAAAAGTAGCGTGGAAACAACCGGCGCTACCTATAGATTTATAATTTTTAACAGTAAATAACCGCTGAAAAATCTTAATTTAAAAATTTTCAGAAAATTTTATTTTTCAATTTCACACTATTTTATTGGCTATCAGAAACACCCCTATTATATCATATTGGTTACAGGCCAATCGACCAATCAAATCAGCTCAAACAATTTGGTATGATCCAGCTTTACAACAAATCTATAGGCCTATAGAGGATAATAGTGAAAGTTGACAGTGCTTCTGATTAAAAAGGTTAGAAAAGTTTTAAAACTCCCTTTGATCAAAATAAACTACTTGATTGACCAAAAAATTTGTTTAGATAACACGTCTTTGTATGATTAAACATTTCCTGCATGTCTTTTGATTTAACTTTATCATTTTCCCCTGACATTTTAGGAATCCAATGGTCACCTCAGTGATGTCCTCGAGTATTTTCAATGAAAGAAACCTTGTCTATATTTAGCATATATATAAATTTTGTAAAATATGTTTTAGTACCGCCACCTTTGTTTAGATCTAGAAGCAATTTAAATACTTGATCAATTAATTAAGGTTCAGGTCTTCTTTCTGAGCGTAGTGAAAATTACATAATCTATTTTTAGAACGCATATTCATATTAAACGTGTATCGTTATCTCGCTATCGAAGTTTGCTATCATACAATTTCACAAATTGGACACAAAAATGGACAACTTGGATATTTTTAGAGATATTTATTGTCAGAAAATTGATTCTTTTTTATAAAAGGAAATCGGCGTGATCATGTAAGCTTCAGAGCATTGGCGAATCTAAGACTTTTAAATTTATACGCATTGAAAAGGTGACAACTAAATAATATATAGGATAAAGGCAATATGAGAACTGTGACAAAAGATAAATGCCCTCCGTCCGCTCCCTTTTTATGATTTGAGCGTTTGTGAGTGGTCAAAGCATTGTAACTACAGCTTAAATAAGCTGTAGTTTCGATGCTGTGATCATCAATCAACGATATTATTCAACAGAGGTTTTTTTTTTCTTTTACGCACTTGCGTAAATTGCGTAATGGGGGTTACGCCCTTGCAGAGGGTTGCTTGATGGTCTTTGTCGACTCGTTGTAAATGGTGACACAGAATCAGAGTTGCATGCTTTTAATAAAAATTTCTTTTGAAAATGTGTAAATCCCTAACTGATCAAATAGCGATGGAGGGTCATCGAAAAGGAACGAGGGATTTCGGGGTTCCTACAAAACTGGACTTGCAGATCTTTCGTAGGGGTGTTTCCCAAAATACCTATTGCATTTTATACAGAAGTAAAGTGCAACGGATTTCCCCACGTGATGCGATTTTAACCAATCGAAATTCTTAATTAAATTTGATTTTAAGTATGATTTGACGCACTTTGAGAAAAATTTCTTCGACTTTTGTACATGTACTTGTCTTTATTTAAACTAATTAGCGACAAATTATTCTTCGGATTTTGCGTCGATAATGCTTTTTCTAAGAGTCTTTGCGAACATATGTAGCAAAGACAAGTAAAATCGAAACAATAATTTACTTGTTTTTAACTTTATTCCAACCCCTTCTCACGTGAACCTGATTCGGGAAAAAACACATCCCCAATGAAACAACTACGGTTTCGGATATAATGTTGACCCTTTTAAACAAAGCCAGATACATTTAAAAAAAAAAAACATCATGAAATTGACATTCATCTCAATCAAAACCATTCGAAATCGCTCACTCAGCGCCCCATTCATTCATTCATTCATTCATTCCAAACACTCACCCTAACCATTCAAAAATGATCAAACCCATTGAAAAATATAGAAGCAACAACGTCATTCGAAATAAATTTTGAAAGAGAAAAATCGCGATTTCACTGACATAATTTTAGTTGTTAGCGTCTCATAGGTTCTTGAAGAAATAGGAAGCTATGTATAAAACTTGTACGGCTTTTTTTTATTATTATTAAAGGGAGGTAATCAATATCGCAAATTTCGTTCATGATGAACAAAATTTGCGATAAAGGATTACCTCCCATTAAATTCACTCAAAACTCGCTCCACACTCATTCAATTTCATTCCTAAATCATTCCATAATCATTCACCTTGTCAATTTCACGATGTTGTTAACTGTACAAGATATTATTTCTCGGTAAATCAAAGAAACGAGATGTTCACTTGACATTGCAATGTCATATAACTATTCTGCCTAGGGGATAGAAGCTTGGGTCTTAGAAACCAATTCATTTTCTTGAAAGGGAGCTAAGCTTTCCATTATTGGTGTCTTCATTGTATGAAAACCATTTGTTTTCTTTTTTTTAAAGATGACTTCTAGTGAGTTCGATTTTTGTTTCGGTATGAAATGGGAATGCGTCAGAACATTCAGTCAACAAAAGCGGGAAATTGACAAGTTGAATGAGTTTGGAGTGATTAAGTAAAAAAATGAATGAGTGTGTGGAGCGAGATGTGAATGAAACTAATGGGAGGTCACATAACATCGCTTATTGTGTTCAAGATCAACAAAATTAGCAATCGTTTTTACCCTCCCCCTTAAATAAAATATATTAAAAAGTTTCATAAATAGCTTTATTTGTCTTCCAGACAAATCAGACGTTTCCAAATTTCAATTGGGTCAATGAAATCGTCGATATATATATATATATATATATATATATATATATATATATATATATATATATATATATATATATATATATATATATATATATATATATATATATATATATATATATATATATATATATATATATATATATATATATATATATATATATCTTTTAAATATTTTGATCATGTCTTTTTAGTGATTTTTGAGGCTTTTTTAAATATTTTGAGTGAGTGTTGAAATGAATACATGGAGAGCTGAGTGAGCGATTACGTTCGGAATGAGATCCAATTTCACGATGTTAACTGTAGCCCAAAATAAGACCGTTGCGGCCAAATATGAAGAAACGTAGTAGTAGCAATCTAGATGATATAACATGCGTTCTAAATATGACAGCTCTCTGCCTTTTTGTTTCGGAGAATAGGAATTTCAGAATTATCAATCTTTTTTTCATTGTAATATGAGACGTGTTCTACAAGAACGCAAAAATATATTGTATAATGGTTCAGTTAACAACATCGTAAAATAGACAATGTGAATGATTTTGGATTGATTAAGGAATAAAATTGAATGAGTGGGTGGAGCGAGTTTTGAGTAAATTTAATGGGAGGTAATCCTATATCGCTATATGTTCCGGATGAACAAAATTAGCGATTTTGATTACCTCCCTTTAATTAAAAAAATGCATTCAAGTTCTATTGATAGCTTCCTATTTCTTCAAGAACTTATGAGACGCTTACAATTTGAATTAATGAAATCGTGATTTTTCTCTATCAAAATTTATTTTGAATGACGTTGTTTCTATATATTTCAATGGGTTTGGGCGTTTTTGAATAGTTTGAGTGAGTGTTTGGCATGAATGAATGGAGCGCTGAGTGAGCGATTTAGAATGGTTTTGATTGAGATGAATGTCAATTTCATGATGCAATTAGCATTACACATATAAGGATAAAGATGATACTGAATGAGTGGTCATGAAATAGCAAATTAATTAAACGAAACATTTGTATAAAAAGAAAAAACGAGACTATGTTACAACCTGTTTTGAATTAAAACCAGTTTTGAAACAATTAAAATGTATTTCTAAGATGGGTTCAGTGTGGCAGCCTTCGAAATCGTATTACAATTCGCTTCCAACTTATGTTGAAATAAAAACCCGTTTTGAAATAAACGTTTCTCCTGATAAGAAAACAACAACAGATAGTTGTTTCTTTAATTCTTTTCGATGGTTTATCGAGAAATAACGGTAGATTATCACTTGACAATCTCACCACAAAAGCAGTGAAATTAACAAAAACTTATACTCTGATTTTGAGCATTTCATCCTATCTGACGTCATCTATGCGGAGCGAAATAGGTGACGTCACGATGACGTTGCATAGCAATCACGTGCAAAATGACGCGCTTTACGAAAATATGTCCTAGAAATTTCACATTTTGTCTCATTTTTGCAATAAAGAATTAGAATAATCGTTTATTTTTCGAGTAAGATCGATTAATATTTCATTTCATTAACAACAAAAGCTATATTTTCACTAGTGGCTCCTCCACTCGTGAAAATATAGCTTTTGTTGTTCACTCAATGAATATAAATCGATCTTACACTGAAACAGACGATAATCCTCTATATCATACCATAATTATAAAAAAAAAATCGACAATTACAAAAACATTTTGAATGATCCATTAATAAAAATTGCCCCAATACTCTCTTGATGACTTGTGTCACATGACAATGTATCATTTATTAGATAAACGTTTACGTTTTCCTTTATATTAAATGATTTTAAAATCATTCTTACAAATTATTTCAGAGTGGGTTTGCTTTGCAGACTACAGTCGAAATCGGAGTTCAATTCAAAACTCTGCTCGTTTTGAAAATTTGCTTCAAATAAGACAACAACCATATTTCGGACCATCCTTTTAGAAAAAGAAAATGGTTGAAAGCATGATAATTCTTCCCTAAAATTTCTTTACATTGGCGGACATTAGTTTACAGTTAAAACATGTTTAACAAGACCTATCAAAACGGTTTCGTGTAATAAAGGATGGATATATGAATCCCCTCCCAAATAATTAATCAATGTAAAACGTACTTTAGATCGCATTACATTTCCATGATACACTAAACGTTATTTTCAAACCGGGGTATTTTTTCGGCGGGTTGAACCGAAAGTAATGCGTTTTGGAATAAGATTTTAACCAGTTTTGAAATGAAATTAACTTTGAAGATAGATATTTCAAAGAGGGTTGCCTTTGCAAAACTGTCCCTAAAATAGAGTTTGACCTTCATACATTTCAGCCGGATGTTGGGGTGAATTTTCTTAAAAGTGCTTACATGCTTTTGCTGTTGTCGTGTTTTTTTTGTTTGTTTTTTTTTTTTTTTTTTTTTTTTTTTTGAGATTCGAATCAAGTCTTTTTACGATATCATTTCAAAAAATCATTTCGACATGTTTTCTTTTGCAACTAAATGAACGACTAAAACTTCCACATCGACTAGAAGTTTCAATATCGTTTGCGGGCGAATCGTTATGATGGAACCAAAAACCTGATATTATGATACCATTTAACTTTTTTTCCTGAATGGCGAAACTTTTCATTTCATTTTTTTTTTTTTTTCAAAACGAGTTAATATAGAATTGAAATACGATTTTTCCATACCGACCCACTTTGAAATTTTTATTTCTATTTTTTTTTTCTTTTTTTTTTTTTTTTTATTTAAAGACGGATTGTAACATGGCCATGCCGAGTTTCTATCAGTTTTAGGTGACGAGTTTCATGAATTTGGTATCTTATTAACACTAATTTGATATTCTATTTACACTATTACACGAATTTCTGCTACAAATCATCCAAATTCTTAAAATTTATTGATTGAAGTTCTACGCGGAATATATTACGTCGGTTGAATGTTAATATGACGTTTCATATACGTTCTTAGCTCATTTGCATAATTATTAATATTGTGTAATAAAATCCGTGTAATTTCCGAAAAATGTTATATTATAAATGAAAAATATTGGTAGTGGTCCACCTGGTATTCCCAAAAAATCCAAATATGAAAACGGTCTGACTTCTGAATTCAAGAAAGCTTCATAAAGATCGTTCCTTTGTAACATTGGGTGCGCCCAATGATTCCAAAATTAGATCCAGCATTTGAGCAGATATTGACAGACTTAGTAGAGGACCACTACATGATGATACATACATGCACCAAATATTAAAGTCACCTGCCGTTTTAAATCAGAGAAGTCCTTCGTTAAATTCCATTGTTTGCTCATTAACGTTGTATAATGGGTTGTGCGAAATTAATGTAATGCATTTGACCGGTCTCGCGAAAAGGGACCATCTTTAGAACCCTGTAAAATAAATATTTGAAAAAGAGATTGGGTCCAGCATGGGTTAACTAAAGGTCGCATTTCAAAAATTCTTTCACGGGAAGGTAGATTGATCATTCTTGATTCTAAAAAAAAATAGTTAAGTGCGAATAGTTTCGACACTAGTCAGTCTGTGCAGACTTGACACTTTACGCACTACCCAAATGATCCCTTTTCATGTGACGGATCACATTTAAGAATTACATATTGGTTATTTTGACGTGACGAGGGCGGCCATTTGGAACATCGTTCAGACTTTTTCGTAAACTAGAAAGTACTTCGGACGTAAGTTTAGGAATTTTAGATATTTTTTGTGTGTGTTATTCGGGTTCGAGCGTTACCTTGATCGTATTGAAAAGAAAACCAAATTTCCCCCTTGGTTTTCCATCGTTAATGGAATGTTCTTGGCTTTATGATAATTTGATAAATAGAAATGCGTTAAGTCATCAAATTATTAGATGCCCAGTTTAAATTTTGTCTTTTATTTTTGCATTACTCAACGTAATCTTTAGCAGGAACGTTGAAACGTATACGTGTCATGACGTCTCAAAATTCACGCTCGACATCACGCGATTAAGATATTTGCTGTTACTTCCAAACTATTTGAGTCGGTCCGTACAATCAGCTCATATTTTGCATAAAGTTTCCACTCATCAGTACACACCCACCATTTATTGCCTTGGTCAAATTCATCCACCAATGTCAAGGTCGGTAATAATCTAGGACAAACTTTGTACAAAACTTAACCTGAACATTCATTGTTTCATCTTCAACTCTATTGAAATGGCAATGTTCATACTTGGCACGAAGATTCCTCTCAGCTATAGACACCATTCAAGGTTAAGGTCATCCATCAAAGCCAAGATCAATTATCAAGGTCAAAGTTGAAAGTTATAAAAAGAATTCCGTTCTGGGGCATGTGTGTTTAACGCACACGTCTTGTCGATCGAGCTTTTATGAATCGGGCATTTTCGTATACCGTACCGATTTGACTCGATACCAGTTTCTGAGGAGAATATTAAAAAAACGAATGCAAAGACGGACAGACGACCGACAAACGCATTATAGTCCCTGTTACTTTCCACCTGTGGACCGTGACTCGCGGCTAAAACTGTTTGATCCTAAATTATGAACAAAATCCAAAATTGGCATATTTTATTATCCGATATAGAGCTTGGACGAGAACCCGGGTACCCGGGTATCGGATAGATAACCGTTCATACCCGTTACCTGACATCTTCACGAGTCAAGGGGTATCGAATTGATAGCTTCTTCTCGAATACGATATAAGATAAGTAAAACGTTCGTAACCCTTGGCTCGACAAGATGGTTACCTGACTGTTAAGCACTATCATTCGGAACATCGCTTTTTCCGTTTAGACTTTTTCGTAAACTGGAAAGTACCTCGGGCGTAAGTGTAGTAATTTTTGGTCAAATTTTAGGTAATTCGGCTCCGGGTAGTACTTTGGTTAATACGCTTGAAGAGAAGCAAATTCCTTAAATGCTTTCAGATCGTCTGGGGAGATCACTTTTGCATATTATGATTTGAAAGCAAAACGCAGAAAAACACTGCGTTTTGTTTTCAAATCATAATATGACCAAATTTTACCTTACGTTGATTTTGCTTTTTGCGGACGGTCATCCTCAGTTGTGTTTGTGACGTCATAAAAACCCACGTGCGAAATGACGCGCTTTCGTGGCAGCACCCGTATTATTCCCGAGGTCTATTTCGTTGAATCGCCGAGGGTTCCCGGTTGTAGCACTATCATTGTATGCACATTGGGGTCAACTTCGGAAAATAATTGAAGACGCGGCTAATTTCCAAATGGTCCTATTGACTTACATAAGATAGCCCCGAGGGTCTTGGCAAATCAAGTATTTGCGAGTCATGAGCACAGACACCTTAGTCCCTTTAAACCACGCCGTCGTGATTTACAGCACTTCTGGATCCGCCTTTGTATTTCGTTGATAAAGTAAATCATCAGTGGTAGGTAATCATCATCGGCTATTCGAGTCCCTGCGGGTAACGCGATCTCAAGTATCTGGATACAAAATTTATACTCGTCCCAGCTCTATATATTATAATTGAAATAATCCCTGATTATAATTGCTACATAATAATATAAAAACACCTCCAACCCCCCCCCCCCCCACACACACACACACAAACTCACACACACCCTCGCCACCTCGAATAAGTATAGCATGAACTGCTCTTATTTTTGAGGTATAAAAGGGGAAAAACTACTATAAAATTATGTGAAGAACAATTTCTAATTTATTCTTCAAGGGGCGCACAGATCCATTGATGTAGCGAATTTCTATTAGAACGAATGTGTTTATTTTGGAAAAACCCGATACTGTCTATAAATAGAATTTGGAAAAACCAACATTTTTCAATTGTTGACAATAAATTTTGTTTTTGATAAAATAATATGTCTTTTGTAGGAAATAAACTTTCAATATTTCATTATAGAAAGTCATAAACTGGTGCAGAAATATCACTTTGTGCTAGGGTGGCGCGTGCGCACTAAAGGAAGAAGAAAATGAGTAAGACTAGACGAATCGCGAAGAGGTGAACTGGTCTGATGATCCGAATATGGCGGTAAGTTCACTGTTTGAAAACTTAAAGTTAACACGTCTATATTCATGCATGTTGGGATCTAAGATCAGATTCATCGCCCAAAATAGAATTATTTTTTTAACTACGTTTCTGTAGTATCCATAATCAAACCTATGACGAATTCAACGTAATTCGACAAATTACCCATGGATAAGAATAGATCTCCATGAAAGTTTTAAGCATTCCCCTAAGTTCAGAGGTAAATTGTTTTGATTAAGAAATTTCAGATTTTAATCAGGGATTTTTCACACAATTCACTTGAAATTCTTGGAAACAGTGAGATATACCATATTCAAAATTTTAAATGAAATCTGAATGTAAAAAATAAATTCTTGATGCTCTAATGGTCAACTTCTTGAAGAATGGGGATATGTGTTTTATATGGTTAAAGATAGCTTAGAATATGAAGTGATTGGTTATCAGATTTAATAGTTGAAAAAAAAAACAACTTATAATCACATCTTTTGGTGAACTGTTAGAGAGTTTTCAATTTGAATGTTCATATAGTATGATTAAGTATATAGTTTCATACCTAAACAAAGTAAAACAATATTCTCTCTATATATTTATAATAACTTAATACCAGCAATCTCAAAAGCAGAGCTTTTACAGTACATGTATGTGGAAGACTTAGGCCAGGACTTCATACTTTGTGCCCAGGCCTACAAAATAGCTGACACTAAATTCCAACAATTTTTCATTGTTATGAAAAAAAAAAATCAGCCAATCAGAATGTGCAAGTCTTGGTGGACTCAACTTTAATTATTAAGTGTTACAAGTCTAGCATTTCTTATAAAACTTTCTAATGATGAAATATGTAAAACAAAAACCTTCTTCTCTGAAAATATGATCAGGTTTCAATTAAACTTCACTGGAATAATATGTAAGGACAAAAAGTTGTGACTGATTTAGTTTATAAAATGAAGCAATTATAATGCTGACTAAAAGAAGAACTTTAATTGTTTGATATTAAATACATCTTTTTTAAGTATAAGGAAAGTAGCAATTCATCAATTCTATATTTTTCTTGCAGAAGTATTTAGCTGTTATATAATGTTATTATACATGTATAATGTATTTAATTCTTTTAGAAAAAAGGAAGGGGGAAATCAATTCAACAAATTCACTTGCTTGTACTGGGATAAGGTCCTTTTTAAGGTATCTTGTGTTACTTCAGGATATCAAAAAAGAAGAGTTTGGTTTCAAGAAGAAGAAGAAAAGACAAAGACAAGAAGGAGATAGGTAAGTTAAGGGCTCGTGTTTGACCTTAACAAGGGTTTTGATCCCCTTTTAGTATGAAATTATCCTATTTTGGTCTTTAAATTTGCTGACAGTTAGTCATTTTGACATTTTTACACTGTTGCAATATAGGCACAATACAAGTGACACTTCATCTATTGACACTTTATTTTTTCTGTTGATTCATTTATGAAAATACATTTAAATACTATGAATAGCATTTGAAAGATATGACGCGCAACATACTTGCAGCACATAATTATATTTATTATTGATTCATTGTAAAAATAAGGGGGCACAACTGAGGCAATAAGCCCAAGAGACTAAGTTTTTAAGGGGCATAACTCAGGCAAAAATCAACGAACCATAAAATCATTCCTTCATGCGCATCTACTAATTGAGGTGATAACATTGACCAAGTTTAAAGAAGATCCAGCCAGAAACTTAGGAGGAGTTGCATTGACAAGAAAAGTGGACCAAGAGACTAAGTGATCAAGGGGCATAACTCAGGCAAAAATCAAAGAACCGTAAAATCCTTCCGTCATGCACATCTACCAATTGAGGTGATTACATTGACCAAGTTTCAAGAAGATCCAGCCAGAAACTTAGGAGGAGTTGCATTGACAAGAAAAGTGGACCCAGAGACAAAGTTATCAAGGGGCACAACTCAGGCAAAAATCAACGAACCGTAAAATTCTTCCTTCATGCACATCTACCAATTGAGGTGATAATATTGACCAAGTTTCAAGAAAATCCAGCCAGTAGTTTAGGAGGAGTTGCGTTGACAAGAAAAGTGGACCCAGAGACAAAGTTATCAAGGGGCATAACTCAGGCAAAAATCAACGAACCGTAAAATCCTTCCTTCATGCACATCTACCAATTGAGGTGATAACATTGACCAAGTTTCAAGAAGATCCAGCCAGTAGTTTAGGAGGAGTTGCGTTGACAAGAAAAGTGGACGGACGTACGGATGGACGGATGGACGGACGGACAGACAGACGGAGAAGATGACGCCAATATACGTCCGCCTCCGGCAGCGTATAAAAAGCCATAGAATCAAAAGCTTAGATTATATGAAAACATTAATCATTGGCAGTAGTCTTTTCTGTTTATGGTACTCTTTTATTTGATGGTAGAAGAAAATTTTGACTGCTTGAAAAACTTTGTAAATGTGACAGGGTTTGTTTCCGAATACTAGTTATTCTTAAATATTTTCTCCCAAGAAGGTGTCATTGGAATTTTAATTAAATATTATGAAATTGATCCATGGGTTATTTGTCAGGTTATGCTGAAATGTTTTTTGCATGCTACACATGTATTTTCCTCTCTAGTTTTTTGCTCCACTGGCAGATTGCCACTGGGGCTATTGTCATGACTCTCAGGAACTATTGGAGGAATTTCAAACAAACATCATAGGTTATAAAAATCTGATTTCTAAAATATTTAAGAGTCTAACTATTTTTTGACTCCACTGGCCGAAGGCCACTGGGGCTATTGTCAGGGTGCTGTGTCTTTGGTGCTTCTGTGCATCAGTGCGTCCAGTTGTAAACTTTTTCATTAAAAATCTTCTCCCCAGAAACTACTTGGTGGATTTGATCCAAACCTTACAGGAATGATCCCTAGCTGGCCCTCTATAAAAGTAATTCAAAGATTTGTGATCCGGTGAAAAACAAGGCTTCAATGGGCTTGGCTAATTTCCATATATGGTAATATGTGATTATTCTCAGAATCTCACCAATGGATTTCAACCAAATTTTACCTAAAGGATCCTGGAGTGACCCTTTATCAGTCTAAAAAGAGAAATTGTGATCAGATGGAAAATATGTATTTTATGTGTGAAAGTCATTTCTCTATATGCTATTTAGAGGAAACTTTGGAAACCATTTTCTCAGAATCTAATTGATGGATATAAAACAAATCACTTGAATGATCAAGTGGCCTTTTCTCAGTCTTCA
Source organism: Fragum whitleyi (assembly GCA_948146395.1). Lineage (NCBI taxonomy): Eukaryota > Metazoa > Mollusca > Bivalvia > Cardiida > Cardiidae > Fragum > Fragum whitleyi. The sequence goes on along the minus strand of OX411548.1, from coordinate 66,323,596 downwards.
AAAAATAATTGTGATTGGTTTAAAATATGTATTTTATGGGCAGAGATCATATCTCCATATAATATATATATTGGAAATTTTGAAAATTATTTTCTAAAACCTAAGAGATGGATATCAACCAAATTTCACTGGAATGATCCTTTACTGGCATTTTATCATATTACAAAAAATATTGTGATTGGTTGAAATATATGTCCTATATGTTATATAGTGGAAATTATGAAAATCATTTTCTCAGAACCTAATTGATGGATATGAACAAAATTTCACTAGACTGATCCTTAGGTGACCCATTATCTAGACTACTAAAACTTGTTGTGATTGGATGAAAAAAATGTATTTAACCGACAGAGGTCAATTTTCTGTATGTTATTCATTAATATGATCTTGAATTTTCTGTGTAGAAATATTTCAGCATTTGACATTCAAAAACACTCATTTCCTTGAAAAAAAAATTCATTCATTCACTTAATTTTTTGTCCAACCATATCAGTAGATTTAGGCCTAGTGAGCAAATCAGCGGCTCAAGCAGCTTTAGATATATCAAAAGATCCAAGAAGTCCTAAAAATCGTATAAAAAGTAAATCATCAAAAGAAATGAAGAACAAACAGGTGCGAGGAGGGTTCGATCTTAAAGCTAAGCCTGGTCACTTATCACAATCAAATGTATTTTGTTACATGGATGTTATGTTCGATTACTGTTAATCCATATAAGTGAGTTTTGAATACTTATGAAGGTCGACACAAATATTAAAAGAGCGACAAGTGAATAATGTTTTAGAATACAGTCTTTGCTCAACTATTTTACTTGGTTTGCGAGTATTTGGGAAAAAACCTCCTCTGTTCACTGATTTGATTTCAAGAGACTTCATGCGATTTAAGACCAAAAAGATGTACCAGGAAAAAAACCGATCTTAATCCATTGCAGACTCAAAACATTTAGGGCCACTTTTCCATATTCCGCTATATAAATTTTTTTTTAAATCGACTTCCTTTTCTCACAAATTATAAAATCCATTGAATATCTTCTGTTTTTAACAGACTATTTGAAAATAATGGACACGAATGTCAACACGTATGCCAATCTAAATTGTTTTGATGTATTATTGAAATTCATACATTAAGAAATTAACATTTTTTCTGCAAATACCTGAATAAAGGTCAGTCCACGCAAGCAATCAAAAATTATTCTGATCGGTCGTTACAGCAACCCTGCGAAACTGCGTCTGTTGACAGAGGTAACAATTTTTGAAAATATATGCCTTCTTTTGACAACTGGCTGCCATTTAATTATTCTGAATAATGGCTTCAAAATTGACAGAACTATCCGTGGTTGATTAGACTTCACTTGTGTGTAAGTCAAACTAACATTTATTGAGAAATAGTCGAAATATCCTAGCATAAAGACAAATGTTGTAACCTTTCATGGGAAACTAAGAAACAAGAGGCCCAGGAGGGCCAGTATTGCTCCACTGTCACTTAATGCTCTATAGATTAATGAAAATTCATTAATAAATTGCATTTAAAGTATTAAGCTAAGCCATAATCTATTTTTAAGAAGATAATCATCCAAGGCCAAGATTCGCTAACACATAAAATGAAAAACAAGAGGGCCAAAATGGCCCTAAACCACTCACCTGAATTTTATCGGTCCAGTGTATCTCATCAAAGGAACTTTCTGGCAAAGTTTCATTCACATTTACCTAATTGTTGAAAGGGGAATGTTATTCCAAGAATTTAGAGTGATGATAGACCCTGCCTACCTATTCATTACTGAGGAGACTCAAAATAAGCCCCGCCCTGCCACATCCATATTTATGGGCCAATCATAATTTTGTGAACATTTTTTGAAAAGGGTCACCAAAGGAACATTCTGGTACAGTTTCATTTAAATCGGCCCAGTGGTTCCGAAGAAGATGGTGTTTAAAGATTTAGGGGTCAAAATAAGTCCCACCCTGCCACACCAATATGTATGGGCCAATAAAAAATTCATGATTTTTTTTGAAAAGGGTCACCGAGGAACATTTTTTTTAAGTATCATTGAATAGGGCACAGTGGTTCAGGAGGTTGATAGCTTTTTAAAATTTATTTATTGCAGTGATAGCCCTTCACCACCAAGGAAAAGTTTAAAACCCAACTGCTATTCAGGTAAGCTTATAACTTATCCTTAAAACCATTCAATATCTTCTGTGCCCAATAGGGTAATGATTTTGTTATTATCTTTTCTGATTTTGCCTATCTTTCTCCTTCAATCCCCCACAAAGCCATTGTCCCAACTCTCTTTCTATGTATTTTGTCTTTCTCTCTTGAAATTTGCATCAATAATCTGCCATTATTATTTAACACTAGTACATGGATTAATATTTTCTTGAACATTTTAGCTCACCTGAGGACTAATTGCTCATATGAGCTATTTAAATCACCTTGCGTACATCGTCCGGCGTCCATCGTCCGGCGTCCATCAACACTTTTTTAAACGATAACTACTCCCAAATTACTTGGCCGAATAAAACCAAATTTTACAGGGATATCTTGAGGTTGTATTCTTCCAAAATAGCCGAAAGAAATAAAATTGGTTTAAAACTCTGGTTATCGTGGCAACAAAAATTGATTCTTTAATGAAAATCTTGAAAATTCCTCTCCTGAACAAGAATCTCTACAGCCTTGAAAATTTGGCATAGATCAACAGCTCATAAACCTTTATGAAAAAAAGCTAAAATCATTGCTGTTGGGCCACCAGGGGCAGAGCGCAAGGGGGGGGGGGGGACTTGGATCAAAACTTCATATAAAAATCCTAATTTTTTTAGAGTTGTTTCGAATATTCACATGATGAGGAATATTCTTTGAAAGTTGCATGAAAATGTGTCCATAAATGAAGGAAATATTTTGCAGTCAAAAATCTTTGTGAACTTGACACTTCGTCTAGTCAAAACTATTCTAAAGCACTTAATCAGGGCTCCATTCATGGCATTCTTAAAACACTCACTCAATCATTCAAACAGCATTCATTCAACCAAACCCACTCCGAAATCATTCAAAATTTTCCAATCACTCAATAACTCCTTTAGCCTGAGTGGATTTGAATGCTTCTGATTGGTCCTTGAAAACATACATATCTTCTAATAGAACAATACATCATTATATTGTAAAATGATGCCCGAGTTCGATAACAAAACCCCAAACGTTCAAATCATTCCAAAGTCATGTATGCTATTAACCATTGTTAATCTTAAGATGTTCTTAATCGAAAAAAGAAGTTATGTATAAACTTATGGACTGACAGAACGAGAATATGATACCAATATGCATCCATCTTCTACAGAAACATGTAGATCTACATATAAAGATATTTTACAGAAATAATATGAATTCGAATTATAATTTGACTGCCATCTTATATTTCAAATTTCATTCTATCATGTATTTTCTCCGAGACCATTTAAAACTACCCCAGGGATATATGGTGACCAACTAAGTACATCCCCCCACCCGAAGGAGTAACATGCCAAATCAAAAAAGTTTTACAGACTATTACAGTTAAATAAGCACAATTACGTTTTTTATAATTGGCTGCAATCTTCATTTCAGTATGTTTGGCTTTTTAAGTAAGACACTAAATTAAAGAAATAATAAGAGAAAGGCTAAACTTAGGTTATTTGGTATTTAAGATAAGATCAAATATAGACCAGTATTTGCAAAAAGATTCTTATTTATCTATACTGTTTCTTGGCTGCCATCTAGAAAAAAAATCCGCAAAGGCAGACATAACACTAAAAATATCGATTGATACTTTTTTAATTCTCACTAGATCTAAGTAATATGGGTTAACTTTTTCTTTGTCCTATCAGAGAGGACATTTTATGATGATGAAAGAACTCATGGACTGAAAAAATAGTCTAATTTCATATTTAAAACTAGCTGCCATCTACCATTCAAGATGTTGATTTTCAGAAAAACAATAGCAAAATAAGCATGTAGCAAGAACACTAAATATTCATGTTATCGGTCCTTAAAGATTATTTTAAGAAAATAAAGGTTGCTCGTATACAGGTTTTTCCAAATTATTTACTTGTATTTGTATTGGTTACCATTTAAAAAACACCCCAAAATGAATGGGGACCTAAAACTTCTACTGTTAACAACTCGATTTAACCTTAGGAATGTTGAATTAACAATATCGTGGCACAACCAGAGGAGATTGTTTAGCAAAGTACATGGTTACCCCCTCGTCTTTCACAGATTGCAACAAAATAATACAAAATTCCTGCCCAAAACTGGCTGCCATCTCTCATAGGGGATCTTAGGATATCCATATTAATTTAAACTAAAAGATATTGTACCAAGAACGTAAGAAATACATGTTTTGATCCACAAATATTATGTAAAATCAAGTGATATCTTTAGTGGCTGCCAACTGTCAATCAAATTTCACTGGAATGATCCTGGAGTGACCCTTTATCAGTCTTTCATAAATCATTGTGATCGAATGAAAAATATGTAATTTTTAGGCGGAGGTCATTTCTCTATATGTTTATAGTGGAAACTTTGAAAATCATTTTCTCAGAATATGATCGATGAATATCAACCAAATTATTACCATTATTATACAGCCAAAAATTATTGTGACTGGGAGAAAAATATGTCTTTTATGGGTGGAGGCCATTTTCTCTATATGTTCTATATATATAGTGGAAACTTTGAAAATCATTCACAACATCAGATTTTCATTTACAACATCAGAAGAACCCAAGACTATGATTTGCTTTATCATAAATATCAAGCATGTGGAGCTACTCAAGGCATTCATGGCTTTCTAGTTTCAAATACTTATTGCTTTGTCCATTTTCGCACATGAAGTCACGCTTTCTGAAGTTATGCTCAAACAGATATGTTGTTATGTTTGTCATTTGTAACAAGGTTGTTTACGTTTAATAAGCGGGGAAGGGGGCAAGAGTTTAAATAACAAAAGTATATCATGAAATTGAAATGTTTCCACGAACTGTAATGAGACTAAAATCGTAAGTCTGGCTTTTGAAAAATGTAGTTACAAAGTTTGGGTTTCGGTAACGGACTTTACTGTATGGCAAACTTTTCCAAATTGCTGTAAGGCTTGTTATTCAATCTAACAATAACGGCAAATTGACCAAGGTCAAGCATTCTATCTAGATACACTATTGGAATTAATAGCATACTAGTAGATTTGCAGACAGATAAGATGTCATGATCGGGAAGTTACCGCTAGTCAATTTGAGGCGCGGGACTTCCTTGTATGCCTGCCTATACTTATCAGAATTCAATCAAATCTGACAGGAATGATGCTTACGAAATGAAATATCAGTTTCATCCATAAATTTTTGTTTGGGCTAATAAGCAGGCTCTTCGAGAAAAATAAATCTACTTCTCTGAAACTACTAGTCGAAATTCAACCTCACAGAAATGCTGTTTTTGACATTTTCTTTTTTTCGATGTCTTTGTTAAAAGATAACATGATGATATTATTTAAAACATTAACCTACACGTGTATAAGACCAGGCTTTCTTTGATGGCTTTCACTGTGGAAGACAATTTAGTTTAGTGAGAAATAAATGTCTTAACGAAATATGATTTCAATATTATTTTCACCCATGTCTACATGCTTGTATATCTTAGAAAGAAGAGAGCATGTACAGCAATCATAGCTAAGTAACTGAATGGTGTTGCTTCTACACCCTTATCCGAAGTCTCATTGTAGGTTGAATCAATAGGTAAGCGTAAAACAGATGTTATATATATCTTTTAACATTTAGGGAATAACAACTGTTTCAAACTGAACCATCAAAGATAAGTGCATTATAAGGGACTAGGGCGCTTGTTTTCTAAAAAACGAGCTTATGTTTCTTTCTTCAGAGAGAAAATCGGCTAAAATCGGACAGACTGAAAGAGAAGAACCTAAAGATCTCAAAAGCACTACTGGATACAAGCAAACAAAAGTGATTGATACCATTCAAGCATCACCAGCTGACTCTGGCTACAATGCATCATTTGATAGGTCACCGTGGACTCCTGTAAAAACTGCTGCTGCTGACAGTGTTGGATATTGTAAGTATTAGATTTAAAGCATCTGTTATTCAATTGCTGTGTAATAAAAGTCTAAGTCAAAGCGGCATTTAACATAAAAGGCGAGGTTAGCAGGTCGGTAAGTCGGTCCGTTCGTAGACCGTTTTTTGTCCGGAGTATATCTCAAAAACTATGCAAGCTAGAGTCATGAATCTTCACAGGTGGATAGATCTCATTGAAGGGAATAAAAACCATAACTCTACTCATCATATATTGTGGGTTATTGCCCTTTGTTGATTGACAAAGAATAGGCCATTGACCAGCTTTTAAGGGGGGGGGGCATAATTGTATTACAAACATCTCATGTTCTTTAAACATCTTCTTGTCAGTAATCAGTGGGAAGAATTCAACCAAACATGGCAGAATTGTTTCTTGAGAGACGCTCCTAAAAATTTGTTCGAGGAATTTTTATTGGCCCCCAGATATAGAATGGCAGAGCGGGCATTTTTATGTCCCCGAAATCTTTATGAATCTTCTTAGAAACCACTGGGCCGATTTCAACCAAACTTGAAAGAAATGCTCCTAGGATAACCCTTCTTTGTTCGAGGGCATCTTAAAACATCTTCTCCTCTGTTACAATTCAAATGATTTCAACGAACCTTGGCAAAATGTTCCTTGGGTGACCCTTCTAAAAAGACCATTTTGGGCAGTTTTGAATGACCCCAAATTGTTGGAGTTGCAGGGCGGGGCTTTTTTGACCCCGGATCATTTGAACAACTTCTCATCAGAAAATAATGGCCATATTTCAACTAAACATGACAGAGATATTCCTTGGGTGACCCTCCTCAAAACTTGTTCGTGGAATTTTGATTAACCCAAAAATAAATAGTCTGACACGGCGGGCATCTTTTCACTTTTAAGTCTTAAACTGTTTTTCTCCTTAACCAATCCGTAAATTTCAATTGATTTTGGCGTGAATGTTCCTCTCTTCCTAAAATCAGGTACACGAAAATCTTTTCATCCCATAAATATAATTGTTGCGTTGAGGGACCTTTAGGCACCTTGAAATCTGGGAACCACATACCTATTAAACCAATAAACTTTCTTACAGGAAACTTTGCCAGACTATTTCCTTTGATAATCCCATTTCAAAAAATTTAAGACATTCTGTTTGGGTCATAAAAATGGAAACGGTAGGACAAGGTCCATTTATACTTTGAACTCTGAAAATTACGTCTCCCAAACTCTAGGCAAATATGAATGAAATTTTGCCTGATTGTTACTTGGGTGACATCGACTTGCCCAATAAAATTCAGGTAAACAGTTAAGGGCCATTCTGGCCCTCTGGTTTTCCCAGTGTTGATTGTTGGTATATACATTTTTCAAGATAACAATAAACTGACTTACCCCATTTTAATATGTAAAATCTTCTTTTCCAGTTATGACCAAGGCATTTGAATACAGTTATCTTTTTTTCTAGATGACAAACAGAATATCATAGATGCTGCAGCAAGAAAAACAAACAATGACAAAGACACTCAAAATACCTCTATAAAAAGGGTAGATACCAGTCAATCATTTTCAGCATCTCTGAGTAGCTCGCTGCTTTCACCTTCTGACTCAGCGTATGATTCACAAACTGACAAATCTCCATGGACACCCACAAAAAATGCTCCTGATAGCAGTATTGGATGTTGTGAGTATTAGTTCAACGTGTCAATGCTCTTCCTTCTCTTAATTAGAACTCTGGATTCGGGTGATTTTTCTTTCAATTTCAAATGGTCTTTTTATTTGAAATTACATTTCTTTCGATTTGAACTTATAGTCCAATAGAAAAATGGCATATTTTACTTGAACCTAGTAGTGTGGTATAAAGTTTTTTTCTTGGCTGACTTTTGTAGCCCAGGTCTTACTCATCAAGAACCTGCCTGATGACGCCTTGTCATCATTGAGCATTTTGAGAAAATTGAGATGGCAGCCAGGACCCCCTGAACAAGTACATGTTACAGCCTCACTAGTGTTAATGATAGATTTTTATGTATTTTGGAGCTTAGTTTTGTCACAAAGGTCACACTATTAAGTATTGTGAAGAAATAAACACATGAAAGGAAAGAAACAATAACTATTGTAGTCAACATGGCAGCCAAACAGTAATATAACACATCATTTAGAGATGCTATTTGACAAACCAAACTTTGGAATAGGTTCAATTCCAGTAATGTTTCTTAATTATATCTGCAATCCTGTCTACTTAGAATAAGATGGATGGCCCCATCACCACCTGTAAATTGACTTCTTAACTAGATGGCAGCCAGGAATAGGAATCTAAATGACCTTTCTAACTGTGTTTAATATTACTATTAATCTGCTAACTTGCTTACTTGAAAAAGAAAATAAATACAATTTTTTAAATTGATAATCAAAATTGCGTTTATCAGATAAGATGGCAGCCAAACAGAACGGTTGATTGTTTAGCAACATTGAACTGTGAATAGGAGTTAAGACAGTATTTCTCAATTCTTTCAATTTATACCAAGTTTTATTCTCTTTCCATCCTCTTTTCATCAAGCGGATTGAATCTGTCACTACATTAAGTCATTTTTCTTTGTTTGAGATGGCAGCCAGGAACGTGTACGAAAGCATCTTTTACCCTATTTTAATGCTGATTGTTTTCCCTAAATTTCCATTAGTTTCGCCATAAGATTTTGTAATTTGATATAAAGTCATACCCAAAAATACAAAATGTTTGCATCCTTATTTAGCTCAGAGAGGTCTAATTAACAAATAAATATCACTCTTAGACATTTCTAAGTGGTTATATGGTGACTCTTACTGGACCACAGACTAAATGAAGAAAAAGATATTTTTCAGCTCCACTGGCTGAAAGCCATTGGGGCTATTGTCATGGCATTGTGTCCGTCTTGCGTCCTCCGTCCGTGCGTGCATGCGTCCGGTCGTAAACTTTTCTTTAAAAATCTTTTTCTCAGAAACTACGGAATGAATTTCAACCAAACTTCACAGGAATGATCCTTGGATGACCCTCTTTCAAAGTTGTTTAAGAAATTTTGATCCAATGAAAAACACGGATTTAATGGGTGTGGCTAATGTCTAAATATGGTAAAAAGAGAGTTTTCTCAGATTCTAATCAATGGATACCAATTAAATTTTACATGAATGATCCTTGGGTGACCCTTTAACAGTCTACAAAAAATCATTGTGATCGGATGGAAAATGTGCATTTTATGGGCGGAGGTCAATTCTCTATATGTTATATAGTGGAAACTTTGAAAATCATTTTCTCAGAATGTAATTGATGGATATCAACTAAATTTCACTGGAATGATCATTGAAAGATCCTTCATCAGTGTACCAAAAATTATTTTGATTGGATAAAAAATATGTATTTTATGGGCGGAGGTCATTTCTCAATATGTTAAATAGTGGAAACTATGAAAATCATTTCCTCACAATGTAACTGATGGATATCAATCAAACATTTGTGGTATGATCTTTGGGTGACCCATTATCATGAAACCAAAAATTATTTTGATTTGATGAAAAATATGTCTTTTAAGAGTGGAGGGCATTTCTCTATTTGATATATAGTTGAAACTTTGAAAATCATTTTCAACATCAGTAGAACCCCAAATATCTAAAAATCTAGTCAAAACATTTATTTGTTTTACAAGAATTTCAAGCCTGTTGAGCGACACAAGCCATTCATGGCTTTCTAGTTTTTAGCTCCACCGGCAGAAGGCCAGCGAGCTATTGTCATGGCGGTGTGTCCGTCTTGCGTGTGTGTGTGCGTGCGTCTGTGCGTAAACTTTTTCTTTAAACATCTTCTCCTCCAAAACCTATGGGCGATTTTGAAGAAACTTGGTAGAAATGTTCCTTGGGTGACCCTCTTCTAAAATTGTTAAAGAAATTTTGATTGACCCCCAAATATGGGCGTAGCAGGGCGTGGCATTTTTTCACTTAGAAATCTTTTAAAATCTTCTCCTCCCAAACCGTTGGGCCAATTTCAATGAAACTTGGCATGGATGTTCCTTGGGTGACCCTTTACCTAAATTGTTCAAGAAATTTTGATTGACCCCCAAATATGGGCGTGGCAGGGCGGGGCTTATTTTGAGCCCAAAAGCTTTGAATGACATCTCCTCCTGAACCACTGGGCCGATTTCAACCAAACTTTACCAAAATGTTCCTGGGGTGACCCTTTACGTAAATTGTTCAAGAAATTTTGATTGACCCCCAAATATGGGCGTGGCAGGGTGGGGCTAATTTTGAGCCCGAAATCTTTGAATGACATCTCCTCCTGAACCACTGGGCCGATTTCAACCAAACTTTACCAAAATGTTCCTGGGGTAACCCTTTTCAAAACATGTTCCTGAAATTTTGATTGGCCCTCAAATATGGGCGTTGCAGGGCGGGGCTTATCTGAGCCCGAAATCTTTGAACGACATTTCCTCCTGAACCACTGGGCCGATTTCAACCAAACTTTACCAAAATGTTCCTGGGGTGACCCTTTACCTAAATTGTTCAAGAAATTTTGATTGACCCCCAAATATGGGCGTGGCAGGGCGGGGCTAATTTTGAGCCCGAAATCTTTGAATGACATCTCCTCCTGAACCACTGGGCCGATTTCAACCAAACTTTACCAAAATGTTCCTGGGGTAACCCTTTTCAAAACATGTTCCTGAAATTTTGATTGGCCCTCAAATATGGGCGTTGCGGGGCGGGGCTTATCTGAGCCCGAAATCTTTGAACGACATTTCCTCCTGAACCATTGGGCCGATTTCAATGAAACTTTACCAGAATGTTCCTTGGGAGACCCTTTCCAAAAGTTGCTCTCAAAATTTTGATTGGCTCATAAATATGGGTGTGGCAGGGTGGGGCTTATTTTGAACCCATATTCTTTGAAGGACATCTCCTCCTGAATCACTTGGCTGATTTCAATGAAATTTTACCAGAATGTTCCTTCTGTGACCCTTTTCAAAAATTGTATGCGAAATATTAATTAGCCCTTAAATATTGGCATGTCAGGGTGTGGCTTATTTTGAGCACGAAATCTTTGAACTACATCTCCTGGTGAAGGTTGGGCCAATTTCAATGAAACTTGAGAATTTTGGTGCAATGTGAGCAATACCCAGTTAATTAATATAAAATAGGTCTTAAGAGATTTCAAAGTGTTGTTTTTATTCAAAGAAAGATTCATTTAATGCAAGTCTTATGATGTTAAAGCCAGTGGAGCGATACAGGCCCTCTTGGGCCTCTTGTTCTTAAAACTGGCTGTCATCTCAACATTAGAAATTATTTTTCTAATTAACCATGATTAATAAGGATAGGATTCAAATCTCGTTTTTTTTATTTCCTCAAAATATGGATCCTTCATATGAAATGTTGTTCAATTTAAGATAATGTATGCAACTCCTGGTCGTCTGCCGATCGTCTTTTTTCAAAAATTTACAATCAAGTGTCAACTGACATTGTTTTTGCTGTCAAACAATACGCGTCATCATGTAACTTTTCGCACCTTCGAGATTAGGGACGGTGCAATGTACTTGGATCTTCAGATCAACGGAATGTTGCATCGTCGTTCCAAAACTTTGTAAAGCAATCTTATCAAAGTATTAGTTACTTTCTCTTTCTCTAACGAAAATTATATATACCGATGAATATCGCCTAGAAATATTACCGAGAAATGACAGTCTCTAAGCATGAATTTTGCAATTTACCGTTTCTTCAAATAAATTAACAATCAAATGTCATTTCAACTGCCCCTTCAAACCGAAGATATGCAGCGAACACCGAAGAGTTTTACGTTTGAAGTTACAAAATTAATGATCAAAAGCCATCAATTCTATTCGAGTACTTAAGTACTCTATCGGAAATGGGAACGAGTAATCGATTAGTAAAACTGATACTCGCTACCATCCCTAGTTCATACCTTATTTCGCAATATTGCTTCGAGGAGTGTATGATACCCCCTCCTGATCCAATGATTTTATATGCATTTGGATATAAACTAATTTAGTATTTAAAAAAATGGCTGCCATTCTGCTCTTAAAAAGCACTTCATCATTGAAATGAATATTGAAACCCTAAGTTAAGATGCAAGGGTCACTAAAATTAGACAATAGATATAAAGAAGCGTAACCAGGGTTTTTTTGTCATTTTTTAAATTCTTTGACGGACATCTTGAGAACAACAAGCAGAACCCAAAATATCCAATGAAGATACTTTGATTCTTACTTACATGTAGGAAGGTCAAATGATCTTTTCAATCAATTGCCTCTTTGACTGTCATCCCACACTTACAATAATTATTAACACTTGTTTATTGCCTATTAAAATTCAATTTTTGTCTGAGCTTGGCAGAAAGCTTAATGACCAATGAAATGCAAAGTAATGGAAAGCTGCAAATCGCTTGAGTATTTTTAATTGGGTTTACTACCACTTTTATCGGTATTTCAGTTAAACTGCATTGTTTAGAGCACTGTTGGACACACATTCATACAATAATCGCCTCTGCTGGAGTTCGAACCATGGTGTCTACGGTTGAGAGTCCAACACGCGATACTGTGCAATGGTCTAGGACAAAAAAAAAATCAACTGTGATAAATATTTGAAACTTTTCCTCTGTTCAGATGTGTCATTTTTAACAAAGATTGCACCGCAATTGACATGATTACAAGATTCCGATAATAAGCATTATTTCATCTTTGAATTCAACTAAGAACAATATATATTAATTATTCAATCACATGTGTATATTATTTGAATTCATTTAGAGCTATTGCCTTTAACTTTATAAAGAGCTTAACTTGCTAAACGCCATCCTTATAACCATGACCAATTTAAGTTTTGTTTAAGTTTTGTTTTTCGTTTTCTCCCCTATTTTGGTAGGGCATGTTAACAGCAAAACTAGCAAGAAAAGTTTATTTCTTTTTAGGTGGGAAATCCACATTTCATTTTTCCTGGCTGATTTTCAATTTCAGAAAGAAATTCAAATTAGATGTTGGTTTTATGAGCCTATTTTCAAAATTGGTTTCCAGGTCAAATGAAAAATATTAAAAATTATTCAAAGGTTGTTGTTGGTTTCATTGTGACTTTCAGAATCCTACTTGGCTACCATCTTGATTACAATTCTAGATTTACACTCGAATTTTAGCATGTTCTGTTTTTCCAGTTCTAAGTAGCTTGGAAAAGAAGAAATGATATCTTAAGAAATGTGTAGATATCATGCTTATACTGAGCTTGTATATGGTATGAAAATCCTGGCTGCCATCTTCATTTTAAAAAAAATCAATGATTACAAGGTGTTATTATTGATATCATATGTAATGCCTTGGCTAGAAGAATCAACCAAGAAATCAAATAAACTGGCATTATTTTTTTTCCAGATTGACAATCTATTTTGAGAACAAGTTTGCATTTATGCATGCCTGGCTGCCAAGTTGAATATCAGAAAAAAATCAAATCAGATGACTAGATTTCTCTACCTGTTTTCAAAAGGTAAATGGTTTCAGCCTCTGAACAAAATGGTTGAAATCATTATGAGGTTGAAATCTGTCATAACATGGCTTTTTACACTGTGTACTAATTCAGAATTCAATTTGGCTGACATTTTGATTACAAGTCAAAATTCAAGTTTCAATGCAAATATTTATTTATTTTGTGAGATCTTATAAGCATCTTAGTGACCAGAACAAGTGAAAAAAATAAGTTTAGAAAATAAATATAGCAAGTTTATGATAAGTTTGTATATTTTATGATAACCTTGGCTGCCATCTTCATTCTCTCAAACTGCTCAGTGAAGACAAGATATCATCAGCCAGATTCTGATGTGTAATGTCTTAGCTACCAGCATCAATCAAGGAAAAAACTTTATACCACACTACTAGGTCCAGCTTAATTACCGCCGGACTATTAACCATGTGGATTTTGGTAAATGTAAATTTTCAAACTTTATCCCCACTTGAACATATAATCGGCAAACTAGATAGTGTTTACTTTAAATAAAGAAATTTAGGTAAAGTACCTAAAATTAATATGTATGACGTCAATACGTATTTTTCGATTTACACCTGATAAAGGCACATGTCGCTTTTTCTTAGTTTTATGTGTGAAATCCCTTTAAATCTGCTGTTAACACAAAAAGCTAAGGTATTATGATAACTATGGTGCTTTGGTGTTGAAGTTGGCGTGACTTATTATACCTTTGTTGTTATTGAAGATATCCCAATGAATCATGGTACCACGATAGCTTTCTAAACTATCAAGAGACATAACTGTAAATTAAACATGCTTGTAAGAGTTATGTCCCTTTTTAGCTCACCTGAGCACATCTTGCCCAAGGTAAGCTTTTGTGGTCATTGAATTTCCGTCGTCCGTCGTGCGTCGTCTGTCATCCGGCGTCATCAATTTAAGTGTTTACACTCTAGAGGCCAAAAAAATTATCCAATCTTCATGAAATTTACTAAGAATGTTCTTAATAAAGGTCAAAAGGATGAACCCTATCGAAAATTGGAAGGATCTGTGCCATATCACGGGAAAAGGGGCATAAATTACTTTTTCTTCTTTACACTCTAGAGGCCACAAATATTGTCCAATCTTCATGAAATGTGATCAGAATGTTTGTCAGGTCACAAGGATGAATCCTTTTGAAAAATGGGAAGGGTCCGTGCCATATCACCGGAAAAGGGGCCTTAATGACAAATTTCTTGTTTACGCTCCAGAGGCCACAAATATGGTCAAATCTTCATGAAACTTGGTCAGAATATTAGTCACGTCACAAGGATAAACCCTATCGGAAATGGAAAGGTTCATTATCACGGGATAAGGGGCCTTAATGACAATTTTTTTATTTACACTCTAGGGTCTCGTGGTCCTAACTTCATCAAACTTGGTCAGAATGTTTGTCAGGTCACAAGGACGAATCCTTTTGAAAAATGGAATCATCTGTGCCATATCACGGGAAAAAGGGCCTTAATGACAATTTTCATATTTACACTCAAGGGGTCTCAAATATGGTCCTATCTTTATGAAACTTGGTCAGAATGTTTGTCAGCTCAAAAGAATGAAGCCTTTTTGAAAATGTGAATAATCCAGGCCAAAGCATGGAAAAAGGGGTCTTAATGACAATTTTCTTGTTTAAAGTCTTAGAGGCCTCAAATCGTAAAAGTACAACTTTCCTGGAAATTTTGTATTCATTATATGAGACAAAGATGCGAAGGTGAGCGAAATAGGACCATTATGGTCCTCTTGTTGTTAGATTTCGTTTACAATATCCAGTACCTGTACCTTAGCATCGACACCCATAGCCGATGTTCTAGTTTAAATCTACTGGCCGAAGATCAGAAGAGATTAATCAATGGTTAAATTTCTATCTGTTTGTCTGTCTGCAGTAAACTCTTCTCGTTTATGCTATGAAGTCCTAATATCCTATCGGATAACCTTGAAAATTTCACATTATAGATGTAGGGTTATAAGCCATCCCTATGAACTTTGGCTCCTGAAATCCTCTTTTACGTTACTAAGTCAAATTAAGTTAAACAAATGTTATTGATTTTTTCGCAAAAATATAAAATGCATGTTCTTTTCATACCTTCGAAGCTTAATACATATCTTAAGCAAAAGGGAGCTTCATGTTTCAGGTTGTTTTTGGAACGTTAATTGGCTTAAAGATAAATAATGAGAATACAAAGCACTGTAAACATATTTCGTGTTGTAAAGAAAATAGGAATTTGCGCAACACTAGGCTCTTGTTATGACACAGCACTCGTCCTGCAAGCATCCGTGTGTCATGTTTCGTAATATTTAAAGCTTACCTGATCACAAAGTGTAGCTCTATGCAGATTAAGAAGAGAGTTGTCGACTGCTCTGAATCTAAAAAAAGAAACACACAAAATTGTGTCCTTATTCATTTCAGATTCATTTGTTGAAACGCCTGATGAGAAGCTCGAGGTAAATAATATGTTAAACAATAATATTACATATTAACAAAATGCCTTTAAAAAATTGAATTTTCTCAGTGCATGTATAAATTGCATGGTATTACTTGTTATCAATGACTTGAATTAATATCAAAATTAAAGCTGTTTATCTGCAAATTCAACTCAGTGGACCAATAATTGACTGCTAACCATCTTGGCATGGCCCGTTCAATCAACTAAACTCTTTTCAGTCATTCAATAAGGCATTCACAATTCAAAATGTAACGTTTGTTTGGTAAAAAATGGAATAAAAGCTGATTCAATTTGGGCATCTATGGCCAAAATATTTGTAATTAAAGTTTTTTTCTTTGAAAAATGGTGGCTGAAAAAGTTTTGACCTTCGCCTTTTACTCTAAGAAATAAAAGCATAATGTTGTCTTTCTATTAAACAGACATTATTTTTGCCTATAGAATGAATTGCAGTTTGTCGGTCCGTGTTTTCTCGCCCTAACGAATAATCTCTAAATATATTTGATCACATTCTAGTCTAAAAAGTTGAAATTGACATTCTTGGAAAACATATTTTTCTGTATTCAGTCGATAAGAGGTATAATATTTTAAATAGTTCAGGTCAACTGGATTGCTTTCAGAGCTCTGGGTAATAAGGTAAGTATTACTTCAAACTATACAATCGGATAAATTTTAAACATATTATATTCTTAAATACCAATAAACGGACTAAAACATACAATCTAATGTGACGATTTTTTTGATTTTGGAATTGGGAAAATAACAGTGAAGAAACCATGCAAATAAGCTTCTTCGAGAAGTTTTCAAAATATATTAATTTTAGGTATAGCGTGAAAACATTGACATGACTGACCGTAACCTCTATTAGCATACATTACATGCTTGACTGATTGTCATATGGTATCTCCGTTAGGTATCGTTTAACTTCGTGAACCAAGTTTTATAATATATACCTATTAAATGACACTGTGAGGAGTAAACGTGGCAAAAGTAAATCATCAGAAGATTAAAGACAGTGGTTCGAGTCACTGTGACAACATATTTATATATCTTCTAGGTTTCAATCCATTTTAAAGATATTTTTTTCTTTTGAATAATGTTGGCGATAATTCGATTCTCAAAGAGATTTGCGGTATGTTATAAATTATTTGTTTTGCAATTTTTATTCCCTTGAATGAGGTTTAATGCCTCGTTTAATAGATATAGTTTCAGGCGGTTAGTGTATTTGGGCAGAACACTTTACAGACGGGGGCCCATTCCACCCAGCTGTAAAAGTGGGTAGCAGTGGTAAGAACCCATTGCCTTTCTCTCTAAGCGCAGGACAATAACTGAGATGAGTTAGGATCACGATGGAAATAAGAGTCACTCGACCCTTCATCGTGTTATCCTCGAGTAAAACAAACTTGATTGCCATGAGAGTAAATTGAATAGTTTTACGAACATATGTTCTGTGTTTAAGATGAATTTCAATAACCTTTAATATGTTTCTCTTTAATGTTTTTATTCACAGGGAGCCAGTAGCTTTAATGCCTTAGAGAATGAAAAATTGTCTGAATATTTACATCAATATTTTCCACGACTGAAGAGCGAAATGGACCCGAAAGGGCTCGCAACACATTTGCAAATAAAGAATGTTATTTCTTGGAGGCAGTTTGAAGATATACATGAAGCCAAAGGAAGAAGACTAGGATGCGATATTTTGATTAAAGCTATGGTCGACAGCCTTGCAAAAAAACTTCCCCAGACTGTTGAGATAATAAGAAAAGCTTTCGTTGATGAAAACTGTCCTTTTCTTTTAGATTTTCAACCAGAAGGTAATTAGCCACTACTAATTGCTTTATAGTGTCGATCGTATTTTGGATATATAGAGAGAGAAAACTCCAGGTTCCTTCTTTTTCCTCACCTGAGCATGACGTTCTCAAGGTGAGCTATTGTGATCGTACAATGTCCGGCGTCCGTCATCAATCGTCCGTCGTTCGTCGTGCGTCGTCAACAATTTCTTTAAACATCTTCTTCTCCTAAACCGGTGGGCCAATCTTGATGAAACTTTACAGGGATGTTCCTTGGATCAAGGTCTACCAAAGTTGTTCAGAAAATCGAATTGAATCCATCCTTAACTCTCCCTTTACCCTTAACAAAAAGGGTGAACATAGGAAAATCTTCAAAAATCTTCTTTTCTAAAACTAGTTGGCAGGCAGCTTTCATAATTGGTATGTAGCGTCATCTAGTGGACCTATGCCAAGTTTTTTTCATATCGGACCATTGGGTCATATTTGGGCTCAACCCAGCAGCAACCCACTTAATATAAAAGAGTGGAAATCTTTAAAAATCTTCTTCTCTGAAACCATAAGGCAGACAGCTTTCATGTTTGGTATATAGCCTCATCCGGTGGGTCTCTATCAAGTTTGTTCATATCAAGACACTGGGGTCATGTTTGGGCTCCATCCGGATGCATCTCCTTTTAGCTCACCTGAGCACAAAGGGTGAAAATAGGAAAATCTTCTAAAATCTTCCCTGAAACGAGAAAGGGGACAGATATTTAGTATGTAGCATCATCAAGTGAACCTTTTGTTCATATCAAGACCCTGTGTTCACATTTTGGCTCCATCCCGGCGCAACCCTTTTTACATTGAATCAAAGAGCGAAAATCTATAAAAAAAAGCCCATCTTCTCTGAAACAAGATGACAGACAGCTTCATATTTAGGATGAAGCTTCATCTAGTGGGCCTCTACCTAGTTTGTTCATATCAAGACCCTGGAGTCATATTTGGGCTCTACCCAGGCGCATTCCTTTTAGATTATCCGAGTTTAATGGGTTAAAGTAGAAAAGTCGTCAAAAATCTTCTTGTCTGAAACCAGAAGGCAGACAGCTTTCATATTTAGTATGTAGCATCATCTTGTTTGATCAAGATCAAGACCATGGGGTCACATTGGGCTCCAGCCGGATTCATCCCTTTTAACATAGAATTAAAGAGCGAATAGGCATATCCTTTTTGCTGTTGGCTGAGAACATTCCATGGTATTGATCTTATCTAGAAATTATCTCCTAGTTGAATCCTGCCTTTTAAATGAATGTGATGCCCTAGGGGTTGTTTACATAGAATCAAAAAGCGAAAATCTTCAAAAATCGTCTCTAAAACCAGAAAGCAGACAGCCTTTTTATATTAATTTTGGTATCTAGCATCATCTGGTTAACTTACACCAAGTTTGTTAATATCAATGCACTGGGGTCATATTGTGGCTATACCCAGGCACATTCCTTTTTACATAGAATCAAAGAGCAAAATTCTTAAAGAATAATTCGTCTATGAAACCAGAAGGCGGAAAGTCCTCATATGTCGGTATGTAGCATAATCAAGGTGACCTTTATCAAGTATGTTCACATCAAACCACTGCGCTCTTATTTTGGTTCCATCTCGGGGTGTCCCCGATGTAGGGGTGTCCCCATTTACATCGAAACAAACTCCGAAATCTTTAAAGGCCTCCTTCTCTGAAACCATAAGGCAGATAGCCTTTATATTTTCGAATCTAGCATAGTCTAGTGGACCTCAACAATTTTGTTCATTTCATGCCCTTGGGTTCATATTTTGACTCTGAATGGCTTACCTACCCCTATTTTACATATAAAGCATGGAGGGAATCTTAAAAACTTGTTCTCTGAAAGCAAAAGACAGAGACCTTTCTTAATAGTTTCATTTAATTGAATTTTATCAAGTTTATTAATAGCATTCCCCTATATTCGTATAAGGGCTGTGCCTAGGCATATAACTTTTGCTCTTTGCTGAAATCATTCCATAGTATCGAACGTATGTAGAAATAATCTCCTTGTTGATATCTGCCTATTTAATCAATATGATGTCCCAAGGGTCAAAGAGACTAAGGTGAGCGATCTAGACCATCATAGTCCTCTTTTTTATATAGAAAGGTGTAAAGAATTTGATTGATGCGCGTGTATTGCTATATGAAACCATGTCTAAATAATCCATTCCATGACAGTGTCATTAGATAGCAATGATTGTGATTACCATTAGTTGGATTGATTTATTGATTGTTTGAATGGAGTTTTACGCCGCTTTCAACATTATTTCAGTTATATCGCAGCGGCTGGAGCACATAAAATGGTTTCCTGGTATTTCTCTCACCAGTACAACCATCACATCCTTTCCTAGCCTCCAGCTGCTATCTCACATAGGTCTACGATTATCAACCCATTGGTGAGAGACAAATAGTCTGAAAGAATGAGTGCCGTCGTCGGGGATCGAACCTGGGACCTCTAAATTGACAGTCCGACGCGCCATTAGTTGGAATTCGTTTAAGCAATGAATGGTTATCAAAAGATTAATGAATATATTGAAGATTTCAAAGCTTTCGGCTCTTATTGAATATGATTATACTAAAGGAAGTCTCAGGTAGGTGAGTAAGCGGTCAGAATTTATGATATGAATAATGTTTTATATTTTGTTGAAGATGATGTTTACCTAATTGCAAATAGAGAAACTAATTATTGATAGTCCTCGCAGACTTTGGAATTGAAGTCCAGAAAGGATTTTCGATGTGTTTGGGTATTATTTCCGATAGTGAAAATTAACACTTTGATGAAGTCTAAGGTATATATTAGAGTCCGCTTTCAAATATTTGATTGTTTTGTTGGATTTAATTAAGCTCAACAATTTTCCGCCTTTCAGATTTGCCAAAACTACAGGAGCCTTTCCAAAGAAGCAGAATTAGAACAAATCATCTTAACTGCATGCCTGAAATATATGATCACATAGAGCCTAAAGAAATCATTGATGATTTAGTGGCATCTCGAATGCTCAAAATGGACCAGCATACTGATATCATGGGGATGGAAAGGAAAAAAAGTCGATTTAATTATCTGATCGAGCTGGTCAACGAGAATCCTGAAGAATTTTATCCAATGTTTTGTAATGCTGTTGAAAAATGTTACCCAGAACTTGGCAAGAAACTTTTTCAAAGAGACAATAGTGAAGGTAAGTCTCTTTAAATATATATTCCACCTACTTCAACACTAGTATAAAACCTAGCTCATGATGAAATACCCGATCGTTTGACTTCAAAAAGAAGGGATCTCACGTAGATGAATGTCTGAAAATTATGGAGAGCTTGATTATAACACAGTTACTGTTTGTCAGATTTAAATTTTTTAAGAGAGTCAAAGATATCCTATGGATTTGACCTAAAACATTTTTCTATATCGCATAATCGTTTAAAAATAAATGCAAGTGCAAATTCTGGCGAGCCAAGCTTATTTCTGTCTGGTAATCACCAATATCAGCAATTTAAGATCATCATGTGACCGTAAACTGTAAGCGATTGAACTGAAAATCGATATGTAACGTTCATTCCTAGAGATGTATATATCTGCCACTTTGGTAACAATATCGCATTACCGTGTCAAGTTTCGTATTGATAAAATTTGATCTACTCATCTAACTTGACTTAACGATTGACTTAATCAAACATGTAACCTCATTTAATTGCATGGGAAAAATGAAAATATATTATGTACTTCATTGTTAATGGCATTTGGTGAAAAAAGAAACTCACTATTTTCCGAAAAAGCACATTTGTTTTCTTAATTTTTATCTTTCGTCTAATAATATACATGTACTAATATACATGTACTAAAATTCATAGAAGTAATTCAACTTTTATTTATTTCAGTCAATAGGGATTGCCAAAGGATGGTTGCAAATGTTTCTTTATCGCAACAATCAAGTGTGTCAATATCAGGTAGTTTTTTTTGGTTTTGGTACTAGTTATTATTCTAACTTACCTAGATGCAGATTATTTCGTAAGATTTTGTCAAATTAAAAGGATGTCAAAAATTTGTGGCAGTTAAAAAAGGTGCCTAAACTGAAACTGAAATTTCAGATAGCTTCAAGACCAATGTTTAAGGTCAATGTTGAAAGCATTCGGAACACAACTCGGACAATCTAACGGTCAACCTCGGATGTTTACATTCGGACTATTTTGAAAATTACGGGAACACTAGAAAAAAGTCGATGGCGTTAGCCCTCCGAATTTTTAGAGAAAACTTTCGACGTTTTTTAAGTCAATGTCGTGAAATATTCATTTCCTTATTTAAAAACATTTGGAATCTTAAACAACGAATAAATAATCTCAACTTTCGAAAATTGCTTCGTCTACATAATAGGAATTGTACTTTTAAAAGTATAAATCCAATTGAAGCGCCGTTTTGTTACATAACATTCCGCCGTATATACATCCGAGGGTTTGTTGCCGTTTACGGTAATAGCAGAGAGAGGTTCCGAATGATTTAAAAGTTTGAATTAAGATGACCGACTTATTAGATAGATTGCATAAAAATTAATAGCAAAAAAAATATATAATAAAAAAAATAAATGGCCTTATCATGTCTAAATATACTTTTATATATATTTCAAAAAGCTCCAAGGTCACAGGCAATAATAACAAGAGTACCGCCTCCGGGTGCCTACGCTCGGCTGTTGAGTGCTGGATGGTGGGAAAAAATCTAAGTCGAAAAAGGGGCATAATTTGCACAAAATGCATCTAGAGTTATCCCCCTTGATAGTATAGGTTGCTCTTTTGATGGTGAACATGTGTGACAAGTTTCAAGTGAATGCCTTCAGTAGAACCAGAGATATAACAAAATGTCAAAGTTTTCGCACGACGACGACGAAAACGACGACGACGACACGGAGGCTATAGCAATACCTCGGGTTTTCTCCGAAAACAGCCGAGCTAAAAATGTGAAATACACTTTTTGCAAGCTCGATGTAAATTGTTCATGGACAACCATTTAAGTGAAAAGCAATTTTATTTGAACTGGCCTATAAGTCTTTGGTGGCATGCTCTAGCCGATCGACACGGAACGTTTATAGGTAATTTTTTTTTACATCTTTTTCTAAAACTTCACAGCATTAACCCTACAACTTTTGTTATGTTTATCTCTGAACATCTTTCCAAACTAATAAACTCTACGGTTATATATCATAAATCTCATTACTTTCACGTGCTTGGTGATTTCAGGACAAAAAGGAGGATCTACCGTTATGAAACTTAAGCTTGGACAAGAGGATGTAGAGAAGATGATTATTGATGACGGAGACTCTTCAAAAAATTTGGAAATGGAGGCGAGTTAACTTTTTTGACTTCAAATATTTTGTCATTTTCTGAGGAACAAAGTAATGGATTAAATGCAAATTTCACAGTGATGGTAATAAGGTAATCCTTTTAAAGCACCACAGTACGAAGTCTAGCATGCTATCACCATGACCCTTTGTCCGTTGTGCGTCCGTTCGTGCGAAAACTATCTTTTATCATCTTCTTCTCTGAAACTACGGGTTAGAATTCAACCAAACTTCAAAGAAATGATATTTATGACATGCTCTTTCAGATTCCTTCTTTTAAGCCTGGTCAGTCTGATAACTTGAGTGCTTGGGGCTGTCGCGTCACCACAAACCGCCCTTTATGGTGAAATGGTGAAAGATAAAAAAATCTTCTCCGAATCTACTCGTCAGAATTAACCACATTTCACAAGAACGATGCTTTTAGATTACTCTTTCAGATTCAACCATTTTATACTGATCAGGCTGATATTGTGGGTGTTTCAGACTGTTGAGTCACAAAAGCTATTTGAAATTTTTAAAACAATCTTCTTCTCTGAAACTGCTGGTTAGAATTCAAGCAAAATTAATTCATGTTATGTTATGGACATGTTATTTCAAATTCCTTCATTTGATATTGATTGATTTTCGCGTCATCCGAAAATGGCCCTGCATATGCATGATGCTTGGGACGTGCTCATCGGCTTCCTTCGTAAAATATCAAATAATCTTTTCAGAAACTAAACCAAATTCTCAGGAATGAGCCGTAAGATGTTCTCTCTTTTTATTTATTCCTTAATTTATGATTTTGGTAAAGCATGGGTGTTGTCGATTCTGCTAAAAACTTTTAAATGAATTTGTGTAAGCTAATGATCAATTAAGATTTGTTCATTAGAAATACCTCTCTCTGATTTCTTGGTGGTTACGTTGCTGTGTCTTGGAAAAAAGGGGCATTTGTGATGAAACTTTTCTTATAACCTTGACAGATTTCATGAAACATTCTTTACATGTTACTTATCATGTGACTATGCTCATCTTTCAACCTCCTTGAAATGCTTTTCATTGTCTTGGATAAAAGGGAATTTCGTGTAAGATTGTTTGCATTACCTATCCTTGGCCTAAGATGATTATGTACTTACAAATACATAATGGCTTTGCTTCATACTTTTAATGCAATATATTAATGAATATTCATAAATCTGTTAGTAATTTAGTGACATTAATTGACAGTTTTATAATGTTATTTATCACGTGGCTTTGTACACATTAAACCTCTTTCAATAATTTTGTGTCATGGATAAAAGGGTTTTGGAATCTAGCTTTAGTGACAGCATTAGCCTCTTAGCATTGATTCATTATCCGATAGTCATTCTATTTGACTTGCAGCCCTTCTTAGCCCTCTTACTGTAAACCTTTACCTGTAATTGTCATATTTATAGTGCTCGTTTATTTATAAGACTTCTTAAAATTCATGTCCTCCGATGTCCACAGAGACTTGCATATCTTATTATCAAATAGTCCGTAACTGAAAAATAGCTAAAACTACACGACGTGGCAGGTGTCGAACCATGGCTGACAAGTTATTTTGGAATTGTTTGGTTTACAAGACCAATGCTATTACCACTGAGCTAAAAAAGATCTTGACGCAGGTATCGGCTTTGTATTTAAATCAAAGATCTATGCAGGACGGCGAGACTGGTCTCCCGTAAAACAAAGTTCAACATCCATTATCCACCGACAGTTCTTGTTGATACATTGATTCATGAGTCTGTTAATTTTCATCTTTTGAAAGGCTTATGAAAGTATGGAAAATTAAACCATGGTCAGAAAAACTAAAAAAAGGTATTTCAAACACAGGATATCTAATGTTAAATCTGTCCTCATTTCTTTATGTAAATTCTGGTCTGGTTTAAAGTTCATCTTGAACAACGGGCTTAAGGTGAGATTTTTTGTTCACCCTGTGTTCATGGTCAATTAAAGATCAGAATTCGTTAACAATTCTTTAAACGTCTAAATCAAATTGGCAATCTTAAGTGAAACTTGGTTTTGAAATGACCATTTTCAAGTAATTGATTCGCAGACAAGTTAACGCGTTGAAGTGTGGAGCTCACTTAATTAAGAGAATTCGAATAGCTATTATCAGATGGACAAAACCAGGGACCTCTTTGAAGAAAGATCCTACGATTGAAATTTGTTCGTGTCGCAATCGTACGATATAAATTGGCTTTCAAGAAACTTTTTGGCTTCAAGAAAGGCGCCGTATCGTGGAATCTACGATAAAATATACGACACCTTAGACCAGTTGTAAATTTTAAGATTTTGTCCCTATGAGCCTAAGATTTTCTCAGATTCCTTTCTAGCTCTCGAGGTTGTTAGAACGATTAAATAGCTATGCATATGCCAAAATTCGTAGAAAAATATTGTGTAATAAACGAGATATATTGAATACAATCGATGCACCATCAATTCGATATTTGATTTTACTCTGAGATAATCGTACGATTGTCGCAGAATGTTTACATAGTGATAGTTAGTTGTTTATTTACCGTAAGAATCGACCCTTCATGATCATGACTGAAATATATATATATATAAATATATATAAAATACTTACTTTTTTAAAAACAAATTACTCTCACATTATGCAATAAGGAAAAATCCACAGCCTATAGTCAAAACCGCACAATTCTTGATAAATAGGAGGACCCGGGCGTCGGCGTCGGCGTCGGCGTAATGCTTTGGTTAAGTTTTTACGTGCAAGTGTTTTAAATCTCTGTTTCTATTAAAGCTTTTGCTTTGAAACTTTGCACATGCTTCTGTGACCATAATATCAGCATCTAGACAAAGATTCATTACTCTGATATTGAATTTAGTGGAATTTTAACCCTTTTCGGACTTAGAAATCTTGGTTAAGTTTTTACGTGCAAATGTTGTACATCTGTAATATTTCTGTTTCTATAAAAGCAATTGCTTTGCAACTTTACACATGCTTCTGTGACCATAATATCAGCCTCTTGACAAAGATTCATTACTCTGATATTTAATCTAATGGAATTTTAACCCTTTTCGGACTTAGAAATCTTGGTTAAGTTTTTACGTGCAAATGTTGTATTTCTGTAATATCTCATTTTCTACTAAAGCTATCGCTTTGAAACTTTGTACATGCTTCTGTGACCATAATATCAGCATCTAGACAAAGATTCAATACTCTGATTTTGAATTTAGTGGAATTTTAATCCTTTTCGGACTTAGAAATCTTGGTTAAGTTTTTACGTGCAAATGTTGTACATCAGTTATAGCTCTATTTCTACATAGGCTTTTGCTTGGAAACTCTACACATGCTTCTGTTACTATGATATCAGCCTCTTGACAAAGATTTATTTCTCTGATGTTGAATTTGGTGGAATTTTAACCTTTTTCAGACTCAGAAATTCTTGGTTAAGTTTTTATGTGCAAATGTTGAACATCATTAATATCTCTAATCTATGAAAGCTTTTGCTTTTAAACTTTGCACATGCTTCAATGATCATAACAACAGCCTCTTAATAAAGATTCAATTCTCTGGGTTAGAATTTAGTGGATTTATAACCCTTTATGGACTTAGAAATTCTTGGTCAAGTTTTTACGTGCAAATG
This sequence comes from Fragum whitleyi, assembly GCA_948146395.1. NCBI lineage: Eukaryota > Metazoa > Mollusca > Bivalvia > Cardiida > Cardiidae > Fragum > Fragum whitleyi. Next base: position 66,296,851 of record OX411548.1, on the reverse strand, counting down.
TTGTATTTCTGTAATATCTATTTCTACTACAGCAGTTGCTTGGAAACTTTACACATGCTTCTTTGACCATAATATTAGCCCACAGAAAAAGATTCATTACTCTGATATTTAATTTAGTGGAATTTTAACCCTTTTCGGCCTTAAAAATCTTGGTTTTGATTTTATGTGCAACAGTTTTATGTTAGTTGTATACCTGTTCCTACTAAAGCTATTGCTTTGAAACTCTGCACATGCTTCTATGACCATAATATCAGCCTCTAGACAAAGGTTCTTTTTCTCTTGACTTTCATTTTATTGAATTTCCAATGTCGATATTGATTTGCTGTTACTATCCAGCACTAGGAATAGTCGAGCTTCGCTGTCCTCCGACAGCTCTTGTTTCTCTCTCTTTTCGTCAAATGTGAACTGAGCAAATAATTAAAAAATTCAATAAGTGAACTGCGATACTAAGCTACATATAAATGTTGTAGTTACACGGATACGACAACGAGCACTGTACTAGAACCGAAGTAAGAGTTATCGGTAATTTTATATGAAAGCGATGGAATATAATATCCATCTAAAGTTCGTTTCAATGCCTTCCTTCTATAGCTCGTTTCAGTACCATCCACATAGGTACAGAACTATACAGATTTGAAGAATCACATAACAAATACATATAAAAAATGAATGAGCCATTTTTTCATCTTACTAACAACGTATTCTTATACATGCATTTACTTCACCAGAAAACAACCAACCAAACAAACAGCAATGATAACGAAATGAAATGATAATAAAGTCATACACCAAAAACTTGGTGGAAATGATCATCAACTAGAACAACTGCATTTTTCCATGCGGTCCAATGTTCGATTGCTCCACATTTGGCGCGACAGCCGGTGAACTCCCATTGGAAAGGGAATCGACAGTATAGGCTAATTTAACTATGCAATTATGAGCGCTTGTATGATTATCTTGACAAAGATATTTAGACATCTATTAGAAATGTGTAGTTCGACGAATTTAGTTTAAAAACCTCGTTAAATATGCATTAATATACAAGTGAATAGATTTTCTACGGTCAGTTTGCTGATTTACCCTTTTTGGTATTGTAAAAAGTGGACAACTCGACCTCTAACCTCTTTATATCATATGATCAGCACGTGCAGATGTGAAAGATCAACGATACGATTATCTTATGAGGTCGTATAGTTTGCGATTTTCAACGATATTTTTGTGAATGCCGTTTACGACCGTCTTAAATATAAACGTACGATAATTATTAGATAAATCGTACGATATTTTTCTTGAAAGAGGCCACGGGTATTAATATTCCTTGGTTGACCATATTTCAACTTCTTCTTAAAATCTTGAAATTCATATAGAATTATATGTGTTCGTAACGCGAAATTTATTATTTTGTTAAATGTTTGAAACAGTTCCTCAGAAATCAAAAGAAAAGTAAATTCTCTTCAGCTTTGGTTTCTTGTATGACTTTTCTTAAAATGTGTTGGTAATATCGTCATTGCTGTATTCATACAGTTGTGGCAGGGTGGAGCTTATTTACCCTTAAAAGCTTCTGTGATTGGAAGTCTGTTCTCGCTCGAACTTTAAATGCCATCACAACGATATAGCGATGTCAAAGACCCCTTGATCACTTAACTCCTACAAAATTCTAGAATATGTATATTTTCAGACCATGGAAATTGGGATGATGGTGGATCGTTTGCAGTTATCATGCATTAAAATAAGTCTTAAGATCCTGTCTGCATTGGCGCAATTCAGATTTTTCCAAAAATGTACAGAATCTCCGGAGTTTATAGAAAAATGGATTGGCAAACTGATGAAAGAGGAGACATTGAAGATCGTACAAGAAAGAAATATCTCCACTTTTGAATTTGAGATTGAAATCAAACAGCCAGAGAAAGGTAGGTCGTAATTATTTTAGTTAATCGATCATGTGTATATCCATTAAATTACAGAGTAATGAGTAACATTTTAAAAATGATTTTTAGCTCTACTAACCTAAGGTCAGAGCAACTATAACAATACTGTTTTCGGCGTCCGGCGTCCGTCCTTCCGTTTAATCATATTTTCTTCAAACTTGGTAAGAATGATTGTAGCATCATCAGGATCGTACCTTTAGAAAATGGGTCCGGGTCGTCAACCATCACAAGAAAGGGATATGAAAATTTGATATTAAAATTCTCGTTAATACTCGAGATTCTACGTTTTCATCGGACTGTTTTTCAGAATGACTGGACATTCACATGAGTGGTTCCTATCTGTAGGATTCTAAAGTTTTCATTTGATTGTCTTCAATCTTGCTCAAAATGTTTTGACCACTACATGGAAAGGTCCTTTGAAAATTGGTCTTATCCGTCAAGCATCGCGGAAAAAGGTCCCTAATGAAAATCTACTCAGTCAATTCGCACCAAACATTTCAAACCGATTTCGACAGTATTCATTCGTTTGTCTTTTTATTTATTTAGAATGATGAGGCCATTTCAGGGGTGGTTCCTTCCGAAAATGTCTCTAATCCATAGGGTGTCACAAGTAGCTTTATGAAAATTTAATTTAAAAAACAAAAATCTTGTTTACACTTCTCTTTCATTTATGCATAGATGTTCATAAAAAAAATCACAAAATCTTTTACGTCATGTGCTTATGTGATTTTGAAGCGGTCTCCTAATTTTGGCTGTGACACAATAAGAGGCCTTATTGTAAACTACCTTGTTAGCAAAACTCCTACTTTATTCATTGATACATCTGTGTGAAACTTTCAAAGAATAATATTTTTCGAGTGACTATGCGCATCAATGGCGTTAAGTTATTTACCGTGTCCTGGTAATGGGAAACATTATATATATTTGTAATGTTAACACCTCTCCTTCATTGATACTCGAATTTTCATATAACTTCACAGGATATTTCTCATCATGTGACCATGGCCATTTTTAGCTTGGCTGTTTTCGAAGAAAAATCGTGGTAATATGATCACCTTGGTGTTGTTTACATTGGCGTTCTTGTTGTTGTTGTCATTGGCGTTGATGTTGGCGTTGGCGTGACAAACTTTAACATTGCTCATAACTTTTGAGTGGAAAGTGATATAGCCTTTATATTTCACATGATCATTGCTTGGGAGAATACCTTTCTTTAGGTACCTAGTTCTAGGTCACCAAATAAGGTCAAGGTCATTTTTCAAGGTCTAATTTCTTTAAAAGACTTGTCAATGGTAAGTCAAAGCGCCTTCATATTTTGCATTATTATTGCTTGGGACAAGACCTTTCTGTAGTTACCCAGTTAAAGGTCATCAAATAAGGTCAAGGTCATTTTTCAAGGTCAAATTCTTCTTAAGAATTTTACCTTGGTCATAACTTTTGAATGGTAGAGCCTTCATTTTCACACGATCATTGCTTGGGACAAGACCTTTCTGTAGGTACCAAGTTCAAGGTCATCAAATAAGGTCAAGGTCATTTTTCAAGGTCAATTTTGAATTATTTTACCTTGGTCATAACTTTTGAATGGTCAGTCAAAGTGCCTTCATATTTCACATGATCATTGCTTGGGACAAGACTTTTCTGTAGGTACCAAGTTCATATATTTGCATTTGCCTAAGAAAAAGTAAACAGCCGAGCGTTGGCACCAGCTTGCGGTGCTCTTGTTTCCATTTGGTGATAACCCTTATCATGGAAAAAAGGCCCTAAAGGTTTGTGTGTGTGTGTGTGGGGGGGGGGTGTTAATACAATTGCTCTTTTGTTTATGCACGCATTTTCATGAAACGTTAAAATATTTCGTATTTACGTTTATATGAAACTATATTTATTTTTAACACAGCTCCTCCCTTTTTTATGCACGGATTTTAAGGAAAACTTAATAGAATATTTCTTATCATGATGTCACCTGTTGCAATAAAGAGACGACAAGCGAAAAGAGGCCTTGAAGTAAATTTCTTTGTCAACACAATTTCTTCATCAATAGATATATTTATATGAATTATTTAACATAATGGCCCTCATCGTGTGGAAATACACACATTGTCATGTTTTGGTGATATTGTGACTCTTCACGAAAAAGGGACTTTATCTAAATTTCTTTTTAGCAAAACTCCTTTCATTAACGCATGGAAGTTCAGTAATCTATCACAGAATGTTTTTCATCATATGAACTTGTTCTGAAGAGTGACTCTTCATTTAGATGCGAGGGATCAAACGCTATCATGCCTGGAATAAATCTCTAGATAGAATGTTGAAAACCTTGTACGTCGTCTAAACCTCAAGGGTTCTTCCGTAAGAGGACCCCGCTGTTAAAATAAGATATGGCTGAATTCGAAATAATTCGATATAATCGAGTTGCTAGGTTATTCAAGATGTTACTAAAATCTGAACTAGGTCATAAAAAGTTAATTGCTGATACTTTAACCAATTTTGATATAAAAAAAACCCAACTTCCTTCCCAGAGAGCAATATACTCAGTAGACGGTAACTTACTTTTGAAAGAGTGTCTCATGTCCAAATGGACCTCTTATAAGCTCGTCTGAGTGTGAAGCGCTCATATTAAGCTATTGTGACCGATGAATGTCTGCTGTCAGTCTTTCAGGACATGCGTAAACAATTTTTTTTTCAAATTTTCCATCACATTTCAAAGAAATTTCATAGGAACAATCAAACACTTTAAAGATACTTTACAGAATAAGTTCCATATAGAACTCTGGTTGCCATGGAAATGCAGAGAAAAATAAATTTTCACCTCCCAAACCACAAGGCATTAAGCCTTCATATATGTCATTAAAGATAACCGGATGCTTGTCCGACAAAGAAATTTAAATATTGCTCTTTATTGAAAATGTGTTGTAGGTTTTCTGGAATTTTTTAAAGCCAGTGTAGCGTTACAGGCCCTCCTTGGCCCCGGGTATTTCAAACCCCTGAAATCGAAATAAGTTCTTTGTTTTATGACCACATTTAAAAGAGAAATGAAATAATAAAGACTTTTGTTGTGTAATTGTACACAAGTTTATCCAATATTAGTCATAGAGAACTTTTAGGAGGACTTTTAGATTTGGAACTCGCATAGCATACCCAGCTTAGCGATAAAGTCATATAAGTCATATAATGACTGTGTGTATATAATTTTTTCTTTGCAGTTGCGTGTTTATGCTTGTTAAGCAGAAAGGATATAGTTCAAAATTTCTCTGAGCTTGAAACAACAATTAAACATGTTGACAGACTGGTGCATACATTCGCTACATTTGCGAAATTTAAGCCCGAGACGAAAAAGGGATTCCAGGAAATTGAGGCCATGGAAGATCAAAAACCTGAGAAGTTTTTGATGAAAGTATTAGACAGCGAGGATATTGCTGTATGCTTGTTAGAAAAGGAACTGGATAAGACGGACCAAAAAGATCTTTTAAAACGCATTATGGATAGGAAACCCACATCTTTATACATTAGACAAGGTAGGTCAAAGTAACTTGGTTGAAACGAATTTTTAGAATTTGTGACCTTTTCCTCGATTGGTCACTTGGATCAACACATAGGTGTTCCACAGTGAATTATTAATATATTAGTGAGTATAGTCCCTGTCGAAAGAGGCCTGTAAAACACAAAAACCAAACAAGAAAAAATTTTATCTGCGGATTAAGCTCTGATGGTAATAGACCAGTGGGAAAATGTCGTTGTGTTTTGTCCTTAATGGTTTTGGATAGTTTCGTCTGTATAAATTATTAAGAATTTTGTAAATGTGTAAAATATCTGTTTGTCTGCGTTTACTTCACGAATTACGATAACTTCGACACTAATCAAAATTCAATTCTCTCAAATTTGGCATAAAGGTTGCATTCGTTTATCTGTATCCTTCTGACGAGAATCCAAGTTAAGGTCATCTGACGAGATTCAAAGTTAATTACCAATGTTAAACTTTTAAAATAAGGCCGAAAGTCTAATTGCTTTTTTCTATTTCAGACAAAATCTCTGCCAAGGCTTTGAAGAAATACTCATCATTTTTACAAGAAGAGGTGGAGCCAAGAAAATTCATAAGCATCCTGGAAAATTTCAAAAATAGCGAAAAAGTACTGGAGATGGTGATGTCCTCTGAACCAAGATTAAACCGATGTAGAAATTTTCTTGCTTTCATAGAAAAAAAAGGGCAAACGGCAGTTGATCTTTTTGTTCAAGCCCTAGAAGTGCAGAAGGAAAAATATATCTTAGATGTTTTGACCTCATTCGAAGGAGATTTGATATGGAATGCAAAGGGTGTGAAACATTTTTTTTGTACTCCCTGAAAAATTGAGCATCCTTGTCAAATTTTCAATAATAACAAATGTGGTATGAAGCGCGGATACTAAGAAGCTCGATCAGCTGCTTTCATAACGTTCTTTGAGTAATTACCCATGTATAGAGCTTTAAGAAGACTCTGAACCAACCTCTTTGGTTACAAATTATGCTGGGTGTTAACTTCGTGCAAATATGAAATTATTGGACGAAAATGCTTAGCTTCATTTTATTTCAGCATTTACAAGATCGAGGCAAAATGTAACCAGCCTATCCATTTTCTAGATGGATTAGGATTCTCCTAAACCTTAAGGTCTATAGCTGAAAATTGCATTTTGTAACGCTTCGTGGTCCTCTATGAATTTTTTTAAGTTATGACTTGTTTAATCCTTTCAGCCTGGTGCTGTTGGAACAATGAATTTACTAGGAAAAATATCTTTTTGCAAACTGGTAAAGTCATGACAATCACTCGAGTTAGGATTGAATACCAGCCTATATAAAGTAAAAAAGGGTTACTTAAAAATTTTCTTCTAAACTACTCACTAGAATCAAACCGAAATTGTACTAAATGCACCTTAGGTGGTCTTAATCAAGATACTTATTTGAAGAATGCACATGAATAATTTGATATGTGAATTTACCTTCCTATGCTAACTTAGATGGGCCTAGCTAAAAGCGATTTACATCAAGTGCAAGACCAAAGGATAAAATCCTTTTTTTCAATCATCTCCTTCTCTGAATATACTTGTTAAAATTCAACCAAATTTAAAGTGAAAATTCTTTAAGTAATTCTTTCTCAAACTTATTGCCATATTTGAAAACGTTACCCCCAAATGTATTGCAGTAACAAGATAGTAAGTAGTTATTATGATATTTCTAAATAAAGTTTTAAATAAATTGATCTTCGCATCAATCATATTCCAAGCTCTTCGTACTTCATAAACATTGTAATTCAAAAGAAAACTGTTTGATTTCTCAGTTTTTAGTCGCAGATTAAAACTTTGACTTGGACCATCACCTTATGACCTTTGTTGGACACATTTAGCCAGAAATTCAACCAAAAACTAGTCGATTTTCATTTCAGAGATCAGACGCCTTGTAGACTCTTTTTGTCAAAGATTTACAGCAATCATTGATGAAGTTGACCCAGCTATCCTTCGGCAAGTTTTTATCGAACGCAAGGTCGTTGTGGCTAAAGACTTTGATAGGCTCTTTCAACAAGGTTCACGCAAAGAAAAAGTTGCAGCAATTCTCAAGTACGTTCTTGAGAAAGTGGAAGGAACTGTTAGTTGTCTTGATGAAAGTAAGACAGCTGGTATAGACAGCGAGCTTTTGCGTGGCCTATTCATCAAACGAAAAGTAATGGAAGGTGAAGAATATGATGCCTTGTGTAAATTACCTTCGCACAAAAAGGTGTTTCAGGAAGAATTTGATACTCTTTTGAAGACAGACACCGAAGCACTTAAATCCTTTTTGTATGTCTTGCAGACTAAATATGACAGCTTGGCAAAAGAAGTAATGGAGGAATCAGGTAGTGTTCTAGTTATAAATTAATTTCACTTTCGCATTGATGTATCTATGATTAAAATCTGATGGGGGAGGAGCCAAATACAGAAGGTGAAATCTAAGGACGAATAAAGTTCTATGATTTTTTTCCCATTTCATATATGCGTTTTACGCCATTGGGTTATAAGTAGAATTATATTATTTCTACCCTGAAAGCTAATCAAATCTATATTTATGCGTTTCGATGGTAGGGTTCATGGAATAGGTCTAGCAAAGTAATGCATAATTTTAAAATAAGCTAAGAAATAAGCTATATCAAAAGATCGCTGAATTGTTATTTGGTTACCGTGTATCAGACCAGTAAAGAAATATTTTGATGAAATAAAACACATGTCTTTAAGAGTATGGGTCTTTTCCAAAAGCATTGAACATTTTTTTTCTAGAAAATTACAAGCCATGTCCACAACTTGAAATGATGGCCGAACCTCTGCTTTTCAAAGGAAGTTGCAAACTGACTTTATCTTCGGGTAAGTCGTTTTTGATTCATGATTACTGGCCCAGCTCCTTTGCCTCAGAATTAGCATATCCTTCCAACAATTAAACATAAATTATCTACAAAATATATGGTGAACTAGACAGGAAAGATTTTGAAGGCGATCTAAACGTAGTAACTTTAGTTTGTTCAAGCTGTGGTTAGGACGTTAAAACACGAGAAATTGCAGGAACAAAATTATAGAAAATTTCAACAGGCAGCTCAAAATAAATGAGTGATTATGTTTTCGTTGACAATAGCCTTCGGTTAATTATCATATCCATTCACATAAAACGTTCATTTATTGTCATTGTTATATGTGCCCGTTATAGGTATATAATCCTACCAGGAAATCTAATAGTTTTCTCTGTATGTATGTCTGTGTTTGTATTCGGTGGGAAGCAGACCCATCGAATCCGGACTAAAATCATATATATACAGGAATGAATTTCAAAATAAATTCTCACAAGTGTTTCACTTATTTGGTATTAGCGTAACACAGAAAAGTTGAATTGACTTTCAATGTCACCGCTTATAGGGTTTGATACAAAATAATAGTAAATTTTATTAAATTTATCATTTATTTGTCGCTGAAGATCACAGTTTGCAATTTTAAATCATTGATATTTTTTCTATAATCTGAATCAAAGAAAAATTGGGGGGGGGGGTCCCATCACGTAGAATTGATTTCGAACTACATTTGCATTTTCGTAATGGTTTTTTCCATTCTATTTCAGAACCAAAAGAAGAAGGACGAGGACAACTGAAAGTGGTGAAAAAGATCAATGGTGTCTATAGACTCAATCATAGCGTCAACAAACATAATTATACAAAAGACTGGATACAAAAACATTGTGAGCAAAAGAATGATAGCGATGGTATGTCAATATTTAATTGATCTTTAATCTTTACAGGCTAATGTTGCAAGTAAACTGTTTACAAATTTGACTCCAACCATCAAGGTCAAGGTCATATTACAGAATCAGTGTTTTGAATTCATTAAGTCTATTGACCTTTAAGACCTACTGTTGGTTTAATATTAAGTAGTTTTGAAATCCCTATTTCTAATAGGAAAATGAAGTACATTGTTTAAAATCGAAATAAGGTAAAGATTACAAAACTTTAAAATCCAAGACGAGACTTCTTTCAAGTCTAATACTTGCGTGCTTATAGTCACTGTAACTGCGCTGGTTGTGGATCAGGAATCTATACTTTTCAATCAAAGTCACAGCCCGCGATTAACCTGTTGTCTGGTTTATCAGAATGTTTAAGAAACGGAACAATATATAGGAAGAAAGTACCCATTTCTTACCCATTACTTGTATTAAATTCTGAAACCTGACCGCATATCAAGCTTATACTTCGAGGTTTTCATATTATGGTATAGCGGCATTGTTGATTTTAGATAGTCCTGTGAGTCACATATTAGAAATATTAAAATGATAAATTATTGAAAGACACTGTCACGATTGTAAGGCGAATTTTGCACGAATTTAACTGATGTCAACTTGTAAAATTATATCAGTATCAGGTTATTTTATTATGAATATCGAGTATGATTGATCGTTTAATATAACTAGAAATCATTTACATAATCAAAGACACAATTGATCTTTTCATTAAACAAGAAACCATTTATTCACCAATCCCAATAAAACCAATATGACATGAGTTATTTCTGTTTTTCCTATTTTCAGAACAACTGCCCGTACTTAATTTCAAGCCAATGATCGCTGATGAAGAATCCTCTAGTTCCTTTGGTGGATCTATGTGCAGAAGGCCCGACGAAGGAATAGATAGACAGTCCAGCGTTAGCCCGAGATCAGCATTTCGAACCCCATCGGCATCAGCGTCTCCTCCATCGCCTGTTTCATTGTCGCCCAAATCGACTAATTCTCCAGGATCAAAACCTCTTTATTCACCTATATCGTCTCCATCCCCTTCTCCCATAGAATCTATCAACTCTATGAATCAGGATCCAGATCCTTTTGAGGAGACCATATATGTAAATTCATTTAACCTAGATTACCTTTAAGGGAAAACATGAATGTTTTTTCATAGATCGTCGAAATTATGTTCTTTACTCATGTTTGTCTGTTGCGCAAACTGTAATTCGATATGCGTTAAAGAGATGGAGTTATTCTTAGATGATTGTTCTATAAACCAAAACATTGGAAGATTTGAATTAATACGATCATGAAGCAGAGTATCCTTTGAAGCCTAAATGTAGTTTTGGAAATACCAGATAATAAGTCCTTAATTATTTCGGACAACCGTTATTGGTTTTCAATTCAGCTTGGCATGCTCTTCCTTCTTCATTTGATTATGTTCCATACCTTTTTATAGCTCGACTGATTAGATATTTCAACATCGCGCTGGTGTTGCTTTTGTTATAATGTTATTTTTGATGTCAATGTGACTTACTTTATTCCGAGTCAAACGTACTTTGTTATTTTGAAACTTAGCGTGCGTGCTGACTGTTTCGAGACAACAAAGCAATTTATACTACGCATGACAACAGCTTGCTGAATTTTTTCTGATAATTTTGCTACTTTTTATGCCCCCTTCGAAGAGAGGGGATATAATGCTTTGCACTTGTCGGTCGGTCGGTCGGTCCGTCCGTAGACCTTTTTTGTCCGGAGCATATCCCAAAAAGTACGCAAGCTAAAATTATGAAACTTCACAGATGGATAGATCTCATCGATGAGACGTGCAGTGCACAAAAAACACAAGTCAACTTATATTTTCTTAGTTATTTCCCTTTGTAGATTGACATAGAATAGGATATTAACCTGCTTTTATTGGGGCAAACATGTTTTACAGACATCTTTTGATTAACTTTCACTTATTGAAGTATCTATGAACTGCAGTCGATTACTTGTTTTTTGTCATGACAGTGAATAACTTAACAATTTCCAATAATCGTCAATGATTCTGCCAATATATGATAAATCCAAATTCAGTTTGAAGCAGGAATTCGCTAGGTGCGACGATCTTTTAATTATCTGCTGCTGAAAGGTATTGCCGATCAAGAAAAAAACAACATGGTTGTCAATAAAAATTTTATCAGCAGATCTCGAAAGATAAACTACATCCAGTAAACGTCTGGCTTTTTATCCACTTTTGCCTGGTTCATATTTTTTAAGTATATAAAGAATTTTTTAAAGATATCGAAAACTATGTGTATTGTGCTTGCCCTATTGAGGGTTTGGCAGGGACGGCAGTGGCAACTCGTTTGTGTCAGGAACTCTGCTTTCGCTCATTTGTCCATCTAATATAATTTTTTATTATATGACCTACGTCGTCGGAGTGAAATGATCCCTTTGATTATTTTTGTTATTACACGGGTGTTATAGTAGTGTGATAACTTTGCAAATGAGCTTAGCGTGTTTACCAACGTTATGGTCATGTTTTTTGCGTAAAAAGCTTTTATCGACAAATATCTGGGATTTCCTTCATTTATCGACATAATTCAGACTGTTTTTTAAAAATACCTTCAAATTTGTGCTCTTTAAATATTCTTTAAACATTCCGAATATTCTAAACACGTCATCTGAAACAGATAAGCACTCTGAACAGCGTCGTTCGTTTATAACTGTTATAGTTGACTCGTTCAATAAATTCAGTATTCAATAACCACTCATTAAATATCTTCTATATACTGTTCACCCCAGATATTCATTCATTTATACATTAACATTTATAATTTTACCTACCGGATTGCGAAGTGCCTTAAATCAACACGTATTACCCTTTTCATATTTTAAAGAAAATATTTGAAAGAGGACCAATATTCAGATTCCTAGCTACAACACTAAAGTTACCTTGTTAATCCTGTTTACGGTACGGTTATTGCGTCTTCCAAATGTTGAACGTTTACTTTCCATTTACTGTGTAACTTTAAGTCCCTTTGGCATAGAATATATAATGATGTTAACTTACATGCTAGTTTCAAGGTTTATTTTACTTTTTAATAGTCTTCATTTTGTTTTATTCTTTGGGCTGGACCCAATTAATCAGGAAATAAGCAGTCTCTTTGATTTCAAAATCATTATTTTTTCCTGTTCATTTTCCTATGAAAGTGCAATGTTCATATTTGAATTACTCAATTAAATGGATTACATGTAGAGATTATTTTACCCGCTAATTATATCCTATTACTGATAGGACGCAGACGGGGGGTATTAGTCCTCTCTGCGACGGTTCTAGATTGAAATTGGACCGTGACGTTGTTCTGGCAGTGTTCATTAGATAACAGTTTTTCTTTAATGATTTTCTGTGGTTTATCGAGAAAAATTGGTAGATTATCAGTTGATAAACTCACCGCAAAAGCAGTGAAATTATCAAAAACTTATACCCTGCTTTTGTGCAATTCCTCCTATCTGACGTCATCTATGCGGGGCGAAATATGTGACGTCACAATGAACGTTGCATAGCAATCACGTGCAAAATGACGCGCTTTATGAAAATATGTCCTAGAAATTTCACATTTTATCTCATTTTTGCATTAAAGAAATAGAATAATCGTTTGTTTTTCGTGTACGATCGATTAATATTTCATTTCGTGAAAAACAAAAGCTATATTTTCACTCGTGGCCCTGCCACTCGTGAAAATAAAGCTTTTGTTGTTCACTCAATGAAATATAAATCGATCTTACACTGAAACAAACGATTATCCTCTATGTGTATCTAATTTCTTTTCATGTTTGCCCTGGTGTTCGCTTACAGAACGCTCGCAAGTATTTTCTCCTTGAAGCATTCTTAGTTTCCCTTGAAAGTTTGATACAAACCTAAGCAACAACCCCTAGCATTTCACCTCTTTGTACTTACTATGGCAGGGCGACAAGTCTTTTGCTTTAAAAGATCTTTGGAATCCAAATAGACATTGTTTGCGAACAGAAACATTATCTAAAAGCAATACAAAATTCATTGATGAATGCTATATGGTTGTGGTCTACTTTAATGTAATGCATTTATATTTGTCTTGGGTTTTTTTAGGTTTAGTAACTCTTTAATTTCAAATGATGTTAGGGAGACGATGCAAATAAATACTCTAAGCAGTTTTCCCTGGTTTGCTCCCTTTATTTCTTTTTACTTTGACGATGCACTTCATATCAAAAGACAATGTGTCAGATAGCTATCATTGACAATGTGTCAGATAGCTATCATTTTATTGATCGGAACTCCACTCCAGAATATTTTTAAAAAAATGATGATTCTCTTCATATCTCTCTCTCTCCTCTCTCTCTCTCTCTCTCTCTCTCTCTCTCTCTCTCTCTCTCTCTCTCTCTTTCTTTCTTTCTTTCTCTCTCTCTCTCTTTCTTTCTCTCTCTCTCTCTCTCTCTCTCTCTCTCTCTCTCTCTCTCTCTCTCTCTCTCTCTCTCTCTCTCTCTCTCTCTCTCATTTTAGTGAAAGTTTTGTTCAAGTATGTTTGTTCCATAAGCTATGTACACAACATCTTAACATTCATTATCGCATGCCATTCAACTGACTGACTTACAAAAATTTAACTATGTCTGTATTCGAATCGAATGAATCTAAGGTAACATCTGCAGTATTGCATTAACCCGAACATCTTGTTTTGTTTATCGCCAGTTTCTTAAACCTTGTAACAACAACTTTTATTTCAGCCTTTTTTTACTACAGCATTTGTTATAAATAAATGTGTTTATTTCCATTTCATTATATGGATAACTTTAGGATTTTAGAGTTTTTATCAAGAAGGCAAAATCATTCGAGTATCGACATCTGAAAGCATTTTTTATTTTGTTTACTTTATAATTTGCATGTGTTGTTTTTATGATATACCATATTGAATTCATGTGTATTTCTGTATTTGTAGATAATTCAACAGTTAAATTTACATACTGAAGTCAGTGTATTTATATGTTGTCTAAACGGTTCAAGAATACTCAAAATTATGCTGAAAAAAACACCAGAAATACAGTATTTTTTGGTACTCTGGTCGAAGGTCAACAGTTTTTTTTTTTTCATGGCGATATGTCCGTCGCACGTACATCCGTCAGAGTATGCATGCGTAGACTTTTCTCTAAATATCTTCTCCCTAACCAATGGGCCTATCTTAACCAAACTTGCCAGAAGTTTTCCTGTAGTGACCCTTTTTGTAGATTATTCAAGAAACTTTGAATGAAACCCAAATATGGGCGTAACAGGTGGGTTTCATTTTGACAATAAAATCTTCAAAAATTATTTTCCTCCCAAAATCACTAAGCTGTTTTCAAGGAAACTTGGCAGAAATGTTCCTTGGTGACCCTCTTCCAAAGTTGTTCAAGAAGTTTTGATCGACACCCAAAATATGGATGTGACAGGGCGGGGCTTATTTATAGAATAGAATTTTAAAAAGTACTCTCCATCAAAACCCTTGCGCCGATTTCAATGAAACTTGGCAGAGTGTTCCGTTACTTATTTTGTCCAAGATTTTTTTATTGACCCCGAAATAGGGATGGTACTGGGCAGGGCTTATTGCCTTTTTAAAATCTTTTCCTCTCAAATCTTAGGGCTGGTTTCAATGAATTTTTGCACGAATGTTTCTTTGGCGACCCTTTTCAAAAGTTGTTCAAGAAATTGTGATAAAAAATTGGTATGGCAGGGCGGTGCTTTCACATATCACTTTCAAGTCGTTAAAAATCTTCTCCCAAACCATTTATCTGATTTCAATGAAACTTTGCATAAATATTCTCCAAAATCATTGTACTTTTTCAAAAAAAACTTGACATGAATGTTCCGTAGGAGACCATGTTCCGAGTCTGATTTCTTTTTGGAATATCCCTTTTCAAATATTTTAAAGCCAGTGGAGCGATACAGGCTCTGTTTTGGCCATTTGTTAAATGAATATGTCTAAGTCAATAAAGACCCACTGTTTTACTTTTGTCATGCTGAACATGGAAAATCTCGCTATTTCAAGTGATATACACAAATTTCAGCCTGCACAATTGTCTGTTTATTGTCCTTATCATCTTATGACATCCATTGACTTCAGCTCTTTGAATGAAAATCAATTTTTTCAAGATTTTTATTCGGCCTGACAAGTGTCAATTTTTGTTGCGTACATGTATAGGATAGAAATCGAGTGCTGTGGTATATGGGATATAAACACGAGCGTTAGCGAGTGTCTATTTCCCATATACCGCGGCACCAGATTTTCTATCTGACTTAAAGTACGATTTTCTTACATTGTCTGTTATTATTTTCTCGAGCCCCTATACAATGATAGAGAGTAAAACTCGCTGTGATGTTATTATAAATGGTGAATATTTATGCTAAAATTACTTCTGAATCTATTTCCGTAACTTATTGCAGATCTTTTGCATTTTTTAAGACTGTAGAAAGTCTTTTGGATAAAAAAATCATAAAAAATGGTCATCATCTTTTTTTTGATATTGCTCGGCACTAAAAACCTATAGAGATGCACGTGCATGGCAAAGTTTTATCGTATATCTGTTAATACAACGCTCGGGGTGGTATCTGTGATATACCTTTGAAATATTGTTCGCTGATTGGCCAACTCGCGTCAAGCGTGGTCTAACCAGTTTTAGACCACGCTTCACGCGAATCGGCCAATCAGAAAACAGTATTTCAAGATTATAAATCACTGATACAACTCCGAGCGTTGTATTTACAGATTTAGTTCCGCAAGAAAGAGTAAGGTTCGAGAAACCGATCTCCTATCATTTTCAATGTAAAATTGATCTTTGATCACTCACTTGAAATTGCAGGTATATATACGATGGTAGTGTGTCGTGCACGTGAATCTCGATAGGTTTTTGGGTACCGAGTCATTTAAGGTTCATGTAAAGTGTTTGAGACCCAATATTTAGGGCACCAATAGTTGTATGGTACTTTAGGCTTGACTTTGTTAAAATATGAGCCAATTTTATCCAACAGTCATGCAGTTGCTTGTTCTGTTCCAAATTACCCTTTTCCACAATGTTTTGGCTATACCGCTATAGCTATAACAGTCTTATGTTTTTATGCTCCCCGAAGGGAGAGCATATAGCCGCCGCTTTGTCTGTCCGTCCGTCCGTACGTCCGTAATTCCGTCCGTCCGTCCGTCCTTCCGTCCGTCCGTCCCCACCTATTTCTCCATAACCCCTGGGCCAAATTGAATGAAACTTACCATGTGAACTCCCTATGATATAGTGATGATGCATCTGTGACGGTTTTTGGATTTGAGGCCTCGTCACGGGAAAAAGGGGACTTAGGGTAAAAAACAGTTTTTTTCCAAATTTCTCCTAGTCTAACAGTCAGAATTTAGTGAAATTTCATATTTGTGTAGCAAATCAGATGCCCTTTACTATAAACAATTTGATATTAACGTAAAAAAAATATATCATGGAAAAAGGGGGCTTAATGTTTGTTGCCTTTACGTAAATTACAGTTATTTTTTCATTTCTCCTAGTCTTATGCTCAGAATTTGATGAAATTTCACATTTGAGTAGCAAATCAGATGCTCTTTACCCTAAACTATTTGAAATTTGTGTCTTAAAATATGTCATGCAAAAAGGGGGTTTAATGTTTGGTACCATTATGTTAGCTGTATAAGATAACAGCTTATTTGAGTCTTTGAAATCTGACCACAGAGCATATCTCCTAAAGTATATGGATGGATAGATATCATGGAGGAGAAGTGCTATGCACAAGGACTACAACTCTTGCTTGCATAATTTTGGAGTTACTGCCCTTTGTTATTTTTGATACATAGATTATATCTTGAGCATATCTCCTAAAGTATAATAGCTATCAACTTGAACATTTATGGGTGGATAGATCTCATGGAAGAGAAATGCAGTGCACAAGAACTACAACTCTTACTTGCATAATTTTGCAGTTATTGCCCTTTGTTATTTTTTGATACTTAGATTTTGTCTGGAGTATATCTCCTAAAGTATGATAGCTATCAACTTGAAACTTTATGGGTGGACAGATCTCATGGAGGAGAAGTGCAATACACCAGAACTATAACTCTTGCTTGCATAATTTTGGAGTAATTGCCCTTCGTTATTTTTAATACAAAGGAGGTAAATCTCTGACAGTACAAAAGAATCTTTAATCTATTAGGCTTCAATTTACTATCAAGCTTTCGTGGCGGGGGATGTCAATGTCCAACATGGCTCTTGTTTTTGTGACAATGCCTTATTCGGGGAGCATAATCCGTCTCCGACGGCTCTTGTTTCAACTGCTTGTGCTCATAAATAGCTTCATTTTGATATATATTATTCCTGGACATACTGCTTTTTCTTGGCAAATGAATGCCCTTAAAATTGGGTCTCAAACACTTTACATGAACCTTAGAAAAAGATGACTAGCATTTTATTTGAGCATTGTTTCCAAATGATTCTCTTCTCTCGCAACTATGCAACAGGTCTTGAATAAGTAATGGAAATAGTTTCAAAGGTAATTTCAGCATAATTACAGACAATTACAATAATACCACAGCGAGTTTTACTCTTCTTCATTGTTTAGTGGTTCGGGTAAAAAATACTGACAATGTAAGAAAAGCGTGGTTTAAGTCAGATAGAAAATCTCGTGCCGCGGTATATGGGAAATAGACACTCGCTGACGCTCGTGTCTATTTCCTATATACCACGGCTCTCGTTTTCTATCCTATACATTTCAGCATTTTGAATGTAATGAATTTTTGTCAAGATTTTTTTTCTGCCTGACAAGGGTCATTTTTTGATGTGAACATCCATTTATTTCAGCATTTTGAATGAAATTCATTTTTGTCAATATTTTTATTCGACCTGATAAATGTCAATTTTGGCTCTGTATCTAGCTTACCACAGCATCAAAAGATCTCATATGATCACCATAATTCCGGCCTAAGTACATCATTAGCAACCGCAATTAGCAGTTAAGCGTACGTTTAGGAAAGAAAATCTCGTGCCGTTGTATATGGGAAATAGACACGAGCGTAAGCGAGATTTCCTATCTGACTTAGACCATGCTTTCCTAACATTGTGTTTATTTTTTAACAGAACCTCTGAACAATAAAAAAGTAAAACACGCTTTGATATTACTGTAAATATTTGTAATATTATGCCGAAATTTGGAAAGAGGCGCTCATATTAAATGCTCGTCATCTTTTTGAAATGAAGCGGCATAAAGACCTGTCGAGATTCACTTGCTCGACATACTACCATCGTATGTGTAAATACATGGCTCGGAGTTGAACCTGTGATTCATACTTTTCAAGTTCTGTTCTCTGATTGGTCAATATTAAAGCGTGGTCTTGGGATTTTTTAACGACGTCTCCTACAGTTAGTTACATCGTGAAATTGACTTCACATCAATCAATACCATTCTAAATCGTTCACTCAATGTAAGTGATTTGTCAAAAGTCTCAAAATAAGCTACCTCTGAGAAAATATCTACTTTGAGCAAGTTGGTCTGTGTCCTAAAATCAATTAAGAAAATAATTCTGAAGAAACGGAATGTACAATTTTGTAGGAGATTTGAAATGTCAAATTTTCATTTTTGCTCAGTATGTATAGGCACTTGCAATAGTATTGCGTTGCCCCCTCGAAACATTATCAAAATTACCCCACTTGCAGTAATTGAAAGTTGGTTCGGGGACGAGTTTACCGGTAACATTTCCAAATGTTTTCGTACAATACAAACGAAGATTGATCATTCATGAAATAGAAAATCAGAATACTGCGAACAGACTCTACCCGAATCAGCCTGCGCGGTTCCGTGCAGTCTGGCAAGTATTGACAATCTAAGTACAACTAAGATGGTCCCTTTTTCACCAGATTTGTCAAATATGATTGCTATTTTTAGCAAAACTGACATAAGATTCGTCACACATATATATTGTAATTCAGACAATCTACCCAGTTCTAACGCACCTTTGTTCGTCTTTATCTTATAACTATATATACAAATGTCCGTAAGATAACATCCCATTTGATATTTTTCATGATGTCACACAGATATCTTTAGAATAATGACATAATGTGGTTATTTTTAGAAACTTACATTTCTGTAAAAAAAAATCGACGAAAACAAGGCAAATAGAGGTTATAAGATAAAAAATACGTACTTAGTGTATTGTATGAAAAAATATCTATCCTCGACAATTATCAATTCTCCCAACTTCGTTAGATATGTTTTCATACAATTCACTAAGTACGTATTTCATATGTATTCATTCATTTTCACGTGTAACTTTGGATTTAGGGGTTGGTTTGCAATAAGTTCAATTTATGCAATTTTTATGAATATGTAACTAATAAATATGAAAACATGTCGAAAAGGGAAGGTTCGGCTAAGATAATACCGCTTGGTGTCTGTTTTATTCCGGTTCTTTCATGTTTTCACACAGATAGTTCGTTTTAGAAATACAAATGTTGCCCGTCACGCGAAAAAGTACCATCTGGGACGTGCATGAAGTGTCGACCCTTGTCAGGCTGCGTGGATTGCGTAGACTGACTACAGTCGAAACTTTTCACACTGTACTAATTTTCTGAATTTTTTCTGGATAATCAATCTGCCTCCCCTTGAAAGAATTTTTGAAATGCGACCTTTGGTTGGCCTGTTTGAGAACTAATCTCTATTTCAAATATGTATTTTACGAAGTTCCCAGATGGTCCCTTTTCGCGTGACGGGTCGCAAATATGTATTTTTGTATGTATGCGAATGATATTTAATTGTAAATTGACTTTCATCAAAATCATGCATATATCAACCAATCTTTTCACGAAATAAATTTTAGATAGATCATGTGGCTTTTTGTTTTTACGTAAATAGAAATGGGATAGCAGCTGTGGGCTCATTTTGCCGTACCAAGGCTTGTATACGTTCGTACCTTTTTATTTTTCCATGAAAAAGCTATCGATATGACACCCCTTGACTCGTGAAGATGCTCGAGACTGAGAAAGTGCGTAGTGGCGAGAGAAATACCAGCAGTCAATAGTAAGGTGCTACGCTACAACCGCCTTTATTTATCTGAAAAAGTGTAATTAGCGGCGTAAAAACCTATTCAAACAAAGACACACAGAGTTATCTAAGGACAAAGTATTCAATAATTCTGATTTTCTTGTGTTTTTTTGTAACATGTTATTACGTAAAATGTACGTTTTTGGGGTCGTTATTGACATAAAATATAGCGGACACAACCCAGATGTTAATGGGAAAAATCGTACATCGTGCTCAAGGTGAGCTTTTGTGATCATTGAATGTGCGTCGTCTGTCGTCAGACGTCAACAATTTGAGTGTTAAGGTTTTAAAGCATTCCTGCCAATCATTTTATAATCTCCTTTTGAAAATATTCTAATTTTGTTGTTTTTAGCTCATCCGAGCACAACGTGCTCAATAGGAGCTTTTTACCGTCATCCTGAGTCCGTCATCCGTCGTGTGCCGTCATTGTTCTCAAAACTTCTCTTCCTTGTCAAAATGTTTCTTGGCTCACCTCTTCCAAAATTATTCGCAATATTTCTATAGATATGGGCGTGGCAGTGCGTAGCATTTCTTCACTATGGAATCTTTAAACGGCGTCTCCTTGTAAACCACTTGACCGATTTCAATGAAATTTTGTCAAAAGTTTGTTTGCACCCGTAGGCGATGCTCTTGTTTCATGTTCATTTGAGTTTATTTTGCAGATAGATAACGTATTAATATCTGAAGGGGTGTACCGTGTGTTCAAAGGGTGAGACCGGCAAAAACATTTCTACGAATCTTATCTATTTATCGCGTAGTAAAGACCTACATGAGACAATGCGGATACACAGGCTGATTTAGGTCTCAAAGGTACCCACACATTTGAAAAGGCGCGCACAAAGGTATTCATACGCTTTAGTGTGGATAAGACCTAAAGCTGATTGCCTATGTGACAAATTGTATTAATGCATTCACCAAAGAACGAACACAAAGCAACGGACTGTTGTGTCATTAAAAAATGGCCCAATTGGTTAAATAAAGGAAAGAAAACTCTTCCTCTTCGAAACTAGTGGGCAAACTCAACCAAACTTCGTGGGATTGCCCCTTGGGACATGCTCTTTCAGATTTCTTCATTCAATCCTGATCGTGTAAATAAATTGGTAGCTTTGGGCTGTTACGTCATCCAAAACTGGCCTTGTGTGGTGTGTTTTTTTTTTAAACTAGAACAATTGGACCAAATTCAACCAAACTGCACTTGAATGATGCTTGGGACATGCCACTCTGAACATCACTCGGCCATTTCCGTAAACTGCAATAGACCTCGGTTGTATGTAAGGCGGATGGGTATGTAACAAAATCGTGCAATTTTGTTAGGCGGAAACAGTGTACGAAAAAATAGCAATGTAGATCTATATCTTTTACATTAAACAACGGCTGAAAAATCTTAATTTTGAGAATGACGATTCATTCTCAAAAATTAAGATTTTTAAGAATCTAAAGATATTTATAAGAGGATATGATGGTTTCACGTCAGTGACTTAAACGAGTAGCGTTGGCGACGTCGAATTTTTTCACTCACAGTTTCGAGGGCTAACGCCATTTTAACTGACGTCATCGAGTTTTTCCAAGGTTTTCCCGTAATTTTTAAAGATAGTCCGTCTTTGTACATCCGAGGTTGATCGTCAGGATTAGCCGAGTGGAGTTCCGAATGAGCTAACTTCGTGCTACTGGCCATGGCGTCATCCAAAAATAGCCCCCTTATGGTGAAATATAAAATTATCTTCTCTGGAACTACTTGTCAGAAATTTAACAAACTGCACAGAAATTATGCTTTGGGCATGTCCTGCCAGATGCTTTCGTAAAATCTACTCTCTGCTGATTTTATTGGTGCTAGGGGCTATCGATTTACCAAAAATGGCCCCATGAGTAATATGTCTTTTCCTCTGAAACTTCTGATCAGAATCAGCAAAACTGAACTTTAATGAACCTCGAGATATGCTTGCCATGGGTTTCGTCGAGTCAATGAAAAAAGGAACCAATTGGAGTGATAAAAAAATATATGTCCTTTTCTGACATTAATTTTTTGATATGTGTTACATGTATTGTGGTCAGGATAAAGGTTCTTTAGACGGACCTCTCTCCAATTTCTTTCTTTGTGATACGTTACTGCGTCATGGAAAAAGGGCCTATGTGATGTTATTAAACGAGTCATCTATAAACAGATAAAAACGAGGCTGCGCCGAGTTTTTATCTGTTTTTGATGACGAGTTTAATAAATTTTGTATTTTATGAGCACAAATTTTATATTCTGTTTATAATACGACTCGAATTTTACCGCAAAATCGTCAAAATTCTTGAAATTCAACGTTTCAATTTTCCGCGAAACGCCGTTTCAAAATGACGTCACAAAACATAGATTATGGCGTCATTTTGCCATGAGCTCATTTGCATAGTTATTCCACTAGTGTGATAACACCCGTGTAATATCAAAAATATCCAACGGGATTATTTCACTCCGGCGACGTCGGTTATATTATAAAGATCATTATTATCTATTCAATATTTTTGGACCAAAATCATGTGCATTTTTTTGCCCTTTTGATCCGCAAATCAGCACGCCAGGATTGCCACTTACGATATTTTTTTTCCTTGAGTTAAAAATGATGCACTTTAAATTCAAGTCACATGCCATCGTTTCATTTTTCATTATCTTTTTATAGTTTATTGTATAAGGCTTATTTAGGCCTGTTGTTCAATTACAGCTTTGTCGTATTTACAAATGATTAATTTTGCTGATTTACTGATATAAAAGAAAACTTTTTAAATATAAATTGGTATAAAGCCGATAGTAGTGTAATCCAAAATTTCTCAAACGTACACCGATATTACATGGTGGGGTGTTATTACACATGTGAATTAATTATGCAAATGAGATAGAGTGTGTATTTACTTCCGTTTGTTTATCGTCAATACCCTAGGATATGCTCATATGAGCGAAGCCCCCAGAAAACGGAAAAGCACCGTTTCACGGGACCTTGGTTTAATGTCTCATCCGAAAAGACAATTAGTTTTTTAAGTGTGACAGCCGGGGAATCAAACCCATCCGATCAAACTTCAGTTGTTTTGGAGTCCAGTGCTCTACAGACTGAGCTAATCGGGCTGACAAAATGAGCTGAGAGCGTATAGCAATACTAAATTTATAAATTTACAATTTCATGAAAATCATCTCTTAGAAACCACTACGCTATCTCTCCGTTGATACGTAGGCAGGGGAGTAGCGGTAGACAATACAGTGGATCTGATTTAAATGAAATTGTGTTGTTTTGTGATCCTGAAAATGACGTCATAATCGATGTAATGATGTCATTCTGGGAACGGCGTAATCTGTTATGCGGAATATGAAGAATCGATAAATTTCCACAAATTTCATGTTTCTATCGCAAATATTCCGGTCATATTGTAAGATTGATAGAATATCAAATTTGTGCTAATTATCTACCAAATGAATTAAACTCGCTAGCTAAAAAAGGTAAAAACAAGGCCTTTAACTCGAAAAGGCCTTTTTTAGCTGTTTATAAATGCCTCTTTGAAGAAATTTGATATTTAATGACAACTCATTCAATATCCTCTATATTATTAACAATATTGAAAAAGTTTATTGACCGGTCTTCAGTTTCCCCCACTCATTATCAATAGTATTGTCAAACAACTGGATAAACAATACTATTGATAATAAGTGGTTTTGATATAGTTTTTGAATAACATATGAGCCTGTGCGTGACACTTTCAACAATTTGAAATGTGCTTAAGGTGCAAACATTTAGCAGCATTAACAGCCACATACTGTAAATATAAAGTACTTTGATGGTCAACAGATACTTTAAGACCTTATCTAGCTACAAAATGCATAGTGAAGACTCTGGCCAGACTGTGCGGATGCACAGGCTGGTCAGAGTCTTTGCGTTACGCATATTTGGATTGGTTTGAGATCTCACGCACAGGCTCATATTTATCCAAAAATAATAAAGTGCATGGTTTCCGTCCCTTCAATCCTCAAATCAGCAAATAGGGATTACCAACGATGATTATATTTTTCTCGAGTTCATTTTGATTCAAGGACAGTTTTGTCATACTTAAAAATGATTAATGTGGCTCATTTACTGCTATTAATGAAATCCATTACATATTATTTGGTATAAAGCCAAATAGCCGATAGTAGCGTAATCCAAACCTTCTCTGACGTACACTCTGGAAGGGTTCCAATATTTACATTGTACTTTCATAACGTAGTCATCCATTCATTGTTCGGAGGTATTTAACCTACAGTCGAGCAGTTAACTTTTTATAATCAGATCATCTCTGTATGTAAGATTGTGGAACTGAATTGTATAGATTAAATGAAATTTGATTATAGAAACTGAATGAAATGCATGTTTATGACAATTAAACTTATACAAATAAGTGGAAAATAGAAGGACACGGGAAGATAAATTGTTGTAACTTTGATATTCGTTTATCGTTGTTTTGTTTTGAGGGGGAAACTAATAGTGTGTTTTTTAAACAGACCGAGTCGAACCTTATGTATTGACATCATCATTGCATGCAACGAAACAATTAAAGAATTTAATTCGTCGTGGATTAACAGACTTTTCTGTGCTGAATCACCGAATTTCACATACACAAAGTACGTAAACTGTACCGGAGAATATCTGTGAGTTGAACTAGTGCGTGGACTTAGATTACATCCATAATTGATGTACAATGTATCACGTATTTAAGGACAAAATGAAGGCAAAGTTTTTCTTACACCACAGTCTTGATCTGGGCGAGGACAGCGAGAGTGACTGTGATTCTGTTCTCAGCATGAAGGGAAGTCGTAAAAAGGTGCATTTTAGCGACAGTGAGGACGAGAATAAGGCTGATGCTAGACAGACCAAGAAAATGGACTCGTTAAAGCGGGGCAAAAAGACGCCGAACTTTAAACTTTTATCGTTAAACCGCGGAGACATTCCGAATGGTTCCGATCTGTTTCGACAAGTTCTGATGGAGATCAAATCAACAGACGATAACGAAGATACGGTACAGACCGATAATGATCGATCACGATCCATATCCCCACCTGGAAAGTCTATTCTGAAAAAAAGATGAGGACAGGATTATCTATTCTTGGAGTTCGGTAAGATGACTCGAGTCGAAAGCCGTTCCTATAATGAAGAAAGACATAGGCTATGATTGGATACGTTAGTAAGAACATCGTGTGAAATGAAGTGCTCCAATGCAGCGGAAGGACAATGTCGATGGGGAAAGTTCAAGAGCACGGGACAGGAAATTATATACAAGATAGATTCAACAAAGATGAACGGATGAGCTTTTGTACAATTTTGCAATATATCTTTTAGGACATTTAGATACATGTATTCACATTTTCAACCGGAGCATTTTTTTATATATATATATCTGATATTAGTCTGTTTTATCAGTTCATTATAAAGTGAATGTAAAATGATTGAAACTTTAAAAATATGGACCGTCCTGGAAAAAGGGAAGTCAAACCTTCCGATCGTTTTAGAAAGATTTCCCTCTTTGCACGTTGTTATGCGTGCAAACCGAGAGGTCATTTTCAAGCGTGTCGCGAACGTTTTAATTAATTAATTTACACATTTATTCATTTACTTATTCATTTATTCATTAATTTATTCAAGCAACTAGGTTTAGGGGGTTGTCATATTCAGTAAACTTATTGAAAGACTTTAAAATTATTTCTCCATATGTTGTAAGAATTTATTTCCTTTTTTCATTGAATTTTATACTTTTTGTTCAAGCTAAATGAATACCAATCTTAGTTTATTGAATAACTATGGCTATGATCACGTGACACGATATTTGGAATAAATAAAACCTTATTAGACAAAAAGCATGTCTGCTCATAGGATTAAAGAATTAATTATTAATCCTGGCAACTTCAAACGTTTCATACAACAAAATAATTGACTAATTAGATTAACGTAAATATTGTCGGCTTCTTAAAATATATAAGGACGTGGTTACAAGTTCTTATCAACTTAGTTCTTTAATCCGAACATGCTATTTTGTCACTCGGGCGGTCAAAATCCCGTAACTACAGCTTAATTAAGCTGTAGTTAGCAGGTTTTTGTCGCCCAATGACGATTTGCCGTTCTAATTTGCAAAGTTAAAAGTTTCTGAATCGAGTTTAGAATGAAACTTTCAAATTGTAAAATTGTAGGCCAATCGACTTAAAATTTGTATTGGCATTATTTTATTTCTTCATTCCACAATTTTAAAAGGGATAATGTGCAATATAAATGAATATAGCAATTTCTAGAAATAATTAGTTAAGTATGTTCAATAAATAAATAACAAATAAACTTAGTTGTGTTTAATTGTTACAAAAAAGAAATCCATAACCCTTTCACACATTCCCAATGAGTTTTGGGAACATTATTTTAAATTTAAAAAAATATCTAATGAACGAGCGACAAAAACTCATAAGTTTTAGTGGCCCATAAACTGTCAATACGTGTAGCAATGACAAGAGATTGTCTTTGATTTTGACAATAAAAATGACTCAATTTTTAATAACGCAATTACACGATCAATGACGCTGGCAATTCCGTAAATCAACAATATGGGTTGAAATGAATTCTATCAATTATGTCCTCCATTACTGATAAAGGATGAAAATGTTCACGAAGCGTTTAAGAATTGACACACTGCTTTGCACGTGGACTAACGTGCAAAGCAGTGTGTCATTTTAGACGCTGTCTAATGTGGTTGTATTTGTTTGTTTTAATAGGATTTTACGTCGATTTCAACAATCTTTAAGTTAGTCGGCTTCAGCATCTATCAACAGATTCGTGTCATTTCTCACATAGTACAACCATGACGTCTTTTCCTAGCCTCCAGCTGCTATTCCTCATAGGTCTACGATTACCAATCCATTGTTTGAAGACAAATAGTCGGAAAAATGGATACTGCCGTCAGGAATCGAAATCGGAACCTTTTTTTCAAATGTTAGTCTGACGTGCTTCAAACTGCGCTATGACGGCGGACAATGTTTTTGTATATTGACAGCATATGTTCCGTCTTTTCTTCCGACTTACCGATAGTCCAAACGTACGTATTTCCCCTACTAATGTTTCTTTTTAACTCCCACACGCGCGATATAGCTGTAAAACTGTTAAAAGTGGCGTTAAAAATAAAATAAACAAAAGAACCCATATGCTATATCAAAAGTTTTGCGCATAAAATGGGTCCGCGCAAAACACTTTTGAATTTAAAAATGACCAAATCATTTTCAGGATTACAAATTCCACTCTTACCTTTCATAAATGTGATATCTCACGAAAAAAAGGTACCATCTGGAAAAAAAACTGTGTTCTCAATTACAGAAGTTCTGTACGAGTATTCGAGTATTTACCACAAATGGGGACTTCCTGAGAGAGAATTCTGTAAAATGACCGTAAAATAATTCAAAAGGATAAATTGAGTACTATTGACGCTGTACATGTACATTAGTCGTGACAAGTTTGAATGAAAAAAGGTACAATTTCTAGTGATATGAAACCTCAATTCTGTAAAATTTTTATTAAAAATGTAGTGAATAAAAGTCTTAAAATTTATAAGAAAAATAAACCCATCGTATTTTAAACTATTGTCATTACTTTCATTTTACTTTTACCATGGCGTGCATAAATAGTCCTTTTGTCAAAAGTCGGTTGGGCGCTTTGGAATTCGAACTCTAAGATCGAGAAACCCTGCTCCCACATATTGTGCAAATCGAGCGCGAAACAATATCGGGGGCTCGTAGTGTTTATAATTCACAATGTTTGCCCTGACAAGGCGGGGCTCAAGCAACGGGTCGTTGCATTATAAGTTAAAGTAAATTGGCGTTTTATAGTCACTCACTTTTATAAATAGTCGACATGAAACGTTAAATAGTTTGTGGGAAAGCAAACCCTCGTAACTCCATCTTGGACAGGATGAAACAACGAGGATTTGGTTCCCAACGATGAAATGTTTTCACTCTTGCTCAGCACCTTTATCAATTTGGATTTAGGATACAGTAACTTGTTAACGATATAATTGTCGACACACTTTTTAGATATCCCAAAATATTGAAGAGTAAACTAACCAAATTATGTTACGACTAAGCCAAGACCTGTCAGATGAATAATAACACAGAATAATTCGGATACGAATTGCGATTACCATACACGGAAGCGAATTTCTAAGATTTACCACATCTTTTACACGTTCGTTGTCAAACGACAAAGTCCAATGTCCGTCGTCCACAATTTCTTTAAACATTTTCTCCTCCTAAAGTTGTGGGCCAATCTTGATGAAACTTGGCAGAAATGTTCCTGGAGTCAAGCTCTACCAAAGATGTTTAAATAAATGAAATCAACCCTTAACTCACCCTTTATCCTTAACAAAAAAGGATAAAACAGGAAAGTCTTCAAATATCTTCTTCAAAGAAACCAGATGGCAGACAGGTTTCATATTTGGTATGTAGCATCATCTAGTGGGAGTCTATAATGTTTCTTCATATCAAGACCCTGGGGTCATATTTAAGCTCCACCCGGGCGCAACCCTTTTAACATAGATCAAATAGCGAAAAACTTCGGAAATCTTCTTTTCAGAAGGCAGACAACTTTCCAATTTGTATGTAGCATTATCTAGTGAGCCTCTACCAAGTTTGTTCATATCAAAACAGTGGGGTCATATTTTGACTCCACCCGGGCGCAACTCTTTTTACATTAAATAAAAGAGCGAAATTCAATTATCTTATTCTCTGGAACAAAAGGGCGGGTATCTTCCACTTTTGGTTTGTAATATTATATATTAATATATTACATTATATAAAGGACATCTACCAATGTTTTATGTGATGCCCCTGGGGTCATATTTGGGCTCTACATTTTACATAGACACAGAGGAGGAAATCTTAAAAACTTGGTCTCTGACGAAGGTGTGGACTTTTCATAAAAGTTTAATTCAATTGTATTTCATGAAGTTTTTTCATTGCATGCCCATATGTTCATGTAGGAGCTATGTCCATGCATTTTCCTTTTACTCTTTGCTGAAAGAAGTCCATGGTATTGACCATGTTTAGAAATTAAAAGTCAAAATATAATATACAATTTACAATAAATAATAACATAATTAATTGATGTAATGTTTCAGGGATCAAAGAGACTCTGGTGAACGATCTAGGACCATCATGGTCCTCTTGTTTTATATAAATGGTTGTTCTATTTGACGTATTTTGAAAGAAGAGGAGTTTGGATTTTTGTTCTTGGTATCTGTAGCAAACGATCAAACACTGGAACCCTCTTTTGCAAAAGTAAAAAGAAAGTAGCACATTTTAGATGATTTTCAAACTTTTGATATCAGAATAATAATATAAAAAAAGGTGACAAACGTCGATGAATTTTTTGTGTCATATATCATATTATTGAAAAAACCTTCAAATAGGTTGATTTCCTCAGTTCTCGGGTCGATATTAATTTGAGTTTCTCCTTAAAAGATTTTTCGTTTACAATTGGACTCAATTCAGATACCAAAGGAAATATTACTTTTCAGCAAAAAATCAAGTGGTCGTTTAGAAGTTCGTTTCAGTGTAAAAATGTATTCAATCAACGAGTCAAAAAAGTGAATTATATAGATACATAAGGTGAAGTGAATGACCAAATGTCTATTTTGTTTATACAGGTATAAACAAAATCGACCATTGATCATTCATTTAACAATGTGCATCAATACTTATATAGTGAACCAGGAGAGAGGACAATAACACAAGAGAGTGTGGAGGACGTGCCAAAATCCACAAATTACTTGGATAATTGGTTAGACCATGTCAATGTCCCCCGGACTCTAAAGGAAAGTAAATACCTCACCCCAATTAGCGAGCCCAATTACTAAAACCGATATAAGATTTCAGTTTTCTTGTAAACAACTTATACAAGACAATTTGTCGATAATTTCGATTTTTCAATTATCGTATTAAAGTGAAATAATGAGGAAGTCCAATTCCATGGGAGTATCCAGATATTTTTTCCTCGGACGGGGTAGAAACGATCGGGAACCCTCGGCGATTCTACGGAATAGACCTCGGGAATAATACGGGCGCGGCCATACAATCGCGTCATTTCGCACACAGGTTTATATGACGTCACAAACATCAACGATCCCGTTAAGGGTGACGTTGCATAAAACAAAGTCGACGAAAGAATAAAAGTGGGCATATTATAATTTGATATCAAAACGCAGTGTTTTACTGCGTTTTGTCATCAAATTATAAAATGCCCAAAAGATCTCCAAACAAGATCGGAATGAATTAACAAAATGTGATTTTCTTCAAGCGTTACACCAGGATCCGAATTACCCAAAGATTAACCCAAAATTACTACACTTACGTCCGAGGTACTTTCAAGTTTACGGAAAAGTACGAGCGATGTTCCGAATGGTGGTAGAAAGAGGGGGATGCACGAAACATTAGTTGATTTTATAAAAAAGATGATAACTGTTTACGATTAACAATCGATTTATCTTCGTTTCATTTTTATAAGTCGAAGTTTGGACGTTTTAGGTTGAATTCTATTAAACCTCTCCGTTTCGAATGTTATGATATGACAACATTATTACGTCATTGGTAGAATGGGCCCGCTTACAGTTGGTTGATATGTACGTCGGGAGCTGTTTGGCTCATTCAGTGACCCGTTGTGATCTAAAATCCCGGGGTCTTGAGTTAGATCTCCGTCTAGGTCACCTTTCACCGGACTTTGCCAAAAATCATCGCATATTTCCCACGATTGAATTAATTGGATGGGATATTACGCCGCTTTCAACATTTTTTCCAGTCATATCGCGGCGGCTAGAGCACCTAACAATGGATTCGCGGTATTTCTCTCACCAGTACAACCATCACATCCTTTCCTAGCCTCCAGCTGCTATCTTACATAGGTCTACGATTTGCTGCCATTGGTGAGAGACAAATAGTCGGAAAGAATGAGTGCCGCCGTCGGGGATCGAACCTGGGAACTTAAGATTGACAGTCCGACGCGCTGCCAACTGCGCTATGACGGCAACATATGTTTCCCACGAATGTACGAAGGAAACACATAATTTTACCTCTGTAAATTGAGTACCTTGTAGCTCGGATGAAAAAAGGTTGTTATTTCGCCGTTGGAACCACCGAGAAAACATTAGAAGGTGTATCTTGCCCGGTTCACAACTACAATACTGTTGAAAGTGGCGATACAACAACCCCCCCCCCAAAAAAGACTTCTGAGTAAGCAAACAAAGCTACTATAGATCCACAAGTTTGAGTGAGTGATCAAAGGTCAATTTTGTCTATACCTGTATAGACAAAATTGACCTTTGATCATTCACTTTAAATTGTAGATCTATACATATATTTATTTGTTTTTATTAGGCTTTGAAGTCAATTTTTCAAACAATCGGTATTCTACTCTCGTCCAAAATATGACTTTTGACCTTGACCTACGACATTTTTTTCGTGAGAAGTTTAGTAGCTATAGACCAAATGAAAGCTAATTTCCTAATTGACTTTTTTTACGTACCGTCTACTTGGCACAATTCGCTGAATCTGTCGCAGTTGACTCTCATCTGTCGTCGCCGCAACCGGTTGTACGTTATGAAGTCGATAGTTTTCGATTTGACCAATTTGCCCTTTTTGAGCCAACGGGTCAAACAATCAACCTTGACAAGGATCAATATTGATTTCTTCTGTTATTTCAACTTATTTCATTTACGTGAAATCAATCTATTGAAAACGAAATTTGATATCTTGTTTACGACTTTTCTCAACTGCTTTTATATCTACTTCACATTCTAGCGTTGTTTACTTTCCTCTGTCTAGCGCCCTTTTATCCTTTTAATGCTGAACCCGGAAAATCCATACTTTTCTTACAAGTAAGGATTCAGATCAGCCTGCATAAAGATGCTGTCTGATCTGAGCCTACATCGTCTGATAATGTTACAAAGCTTGTGTATATGACTTATTTTGTAGAAAGAAATATTACCTTATTAACTGCTTTCGTTCAATTAATGTTAATTGAAATATTGGCTGGTTTATTTAGAATGAGATAAAGAAAGGAGTGGGAAATTGATTTACAAATTAATATCGTGAGACGAATAGATTGAAACAGAAGGACAGAATGACAGACAAAATGGGAGACAAGGGCGTTGATCCCATTACGCACATTACGCAAGTGCGTAAAAGAAATAAATCCTCTTTCCAAAAATGTAGTAAATGAATGATAATAACATCGGAACTACAGCTAATTCAAGCTGTAGTTTCGATGTTTTGATTATTCACCAATGCTCAAATCATAAAAAGGGGAGCGGACGGAGGACGGGGGACATGTCTCTTTTTTCACAGTCAAGATATCGCCTTTATCCTATGTAATCTATGTTGGTCGCCTCCCGAGTGCGTATAAACTTAAAACTCCCAGATACGCCCATGGGAGAGATAGGAGAGAAATACAAACATAGACATACAGACAAGAACGGAAATATCACAATAGGTAAAGAGAAGAAAAATAATATTATATTGTGCAAAGATAATATACTTGCGAAATTTGCCTATATACATGGGAACAGACAAAGTAGAGGTCGGCCAGGAGTTGCATTTCGAAGGATTCTTAAACAGGAAGGTAGAATGATTATTCTAGATTCTGAAAATCAGCCAAGTGCGAAAAGTTTCGATTCCAGTCAGCCTGGGCAATTCGAGCAGTCTGACAAGCACCGAAACTTCACGCACTACCACAAGATGGTCTAATTTTGCCTGACGAGCCACATTTGATTTAAGTAACTTACTCGAAGAAACTCATTTTGTTCTTATAATTGTATAATTATAACTTGACGTGTAAATTATTTTGAAATCCTTCAAAAAGGGAGATTATGTCTTAGGAAAAGCATTAGTGTTTTACTTTGACCCGTGACCTTGACATTAGGTCACAGGCGATTGTTTCACAATCAAATTTTGTTTTGCGGGTTTTATATAAGGCTTATACAATAACCTATATGAAAAAGAATCAAATAATGAGACAATCGCTTGTGTATTAGAACTTAAAAAATACCTTATAAATGTTACATCTACTTTAGAAAATTGGCTTTTGAAAGTTATCTTTAATTGTATTCGTTATACTCGGTTAAAGCTTGAACAAAAACAGGACGGACGGATTTGACTTGGACGAACACACGAACGGACGGGAAACGGCGAATATATCTAGCCTAGACATAATTGTACCGCAGAATTATTTTGGTCATTGAGATAAAAAAAAATAAAACAACATTTGTTTCGGGGGAGGGGATGCTGTTTTGCGTTTTCACACAATCTCGTTTCTTTGTCCCCAGACAAAAAATAAGAAGCTTTTCAAAACAATGTGACCATTGAAAGAAAAACGTGCACGTCTTGGACATTCTCTTTTTCTACAAACATACCCCGATATAACATACATACATATAACAGAAAAAAAGGAGGCTGTGCCAGATTTTTTGATATGTTTCAGATGATTAGTTTAATAAATTCGGTTTTTATAAACAAAAATTTTATATTCTATTTATAATATGACCTGAATGTTTGCGATAAATCGAGGAATTTCCAGAACTTTATCAGTTCAATTTATTCAGCGAAACATATATCGCCGTTTTCGAAATGACATCATACATGCATTATGACGTCATTTTTACAACGAAAATATAACGTTGCTCAACGTTCTTAGATAATTTGCATAATTATTCCACTAGTGTATTTACACCCGTGTAATATCGAAAAAAAAAAAGAAATCAACGGGTTTATTTCACTCTCGCGACGTCGGTCATATTAGAAGTTGGTTTATCACCGCTGTTAAATCTATTTTGAAGAAACTTTTTTTTTCCAAGAATTCCTCAGTAACCAAATTAGGTTGTTGTTATACGTGCTCAGGGTGATTTTTTGTAATTTTTTTACCATCGTACGTCGTGCTCGGAAGACGGCACCAATTCTTTACTTATCTTCTTAGACCTAAATTTTCATCATCATCTACTCTCTATACTATTGGTTGAATTTCTTTAATGCTTGTTGGTGGTTTATCGAGAAATAACAGTAGATTATCACTTGATATTCTCACCGCAAAAGCAGTGAAATTATCAAAAACATACACCCTGCTTTTGTGCATTTCATCGTATCTGACGTCATCTATGCGGGGCGAAATAAGTGACGTCATAATGAACGTTGCATAGCAATCACGTGCAAAATGACGCGCTTTACGAAAATATGTCCCAGAAATTTCAATTTTTGCGTCATTTTTGCAATGAAGAAAAAGAATAATCATTTGTGTTTCGAGTAAAATTTCATTTCGTGAAAAACAAAAGCTATATTTTCGTGAAAATATAGCTTTTGTTAATTACTCAATGAAATATAAATCGATCTTACACTGAAACAAACGATTATCCTCTATTTAAATTTTTTTTTTAGAATTGATACTGCGGAGAGCCTTCATAGAAATTGTTCGTGAAATTTCGATTGACCCCAAGATACACCGGGAACCCTCGGCGATTCTACAGAATAGACCTCGGGAATAATAAGGGCAGGGCATCATCTCGGTAGTAAGGAACTTTAACAGTATTAACCGAGGTTTCCTAATGATTTTCATTAGAAAACTTCGGTTAGCATTTGGAAAGAATAAGAGGTCCGAAATGTTTACGGAACTATTACGGGTCTACTACCTTAAGGTAAATATTTGGCATACTATATTTTGAAAACAAATCGTTTTGCTTTGAAATTATTACATGCTAACAAGGCTTCTACAGACGATCTGAAAGCATTAAAAGAATTTGCTATTCTTCATTTTTTCAAACATCTGCTTCTTAAAACTTGTTAGTGGATTCTTGTCCATTCTTGTCAATTTTTTTTTCTATTATCGTGGCATATCACACAAAATCAGAATTATCTGATGATGAGAGAGAGATTGGCTCCAGCATAGGTCAATCGAAGATCGCATTTCAAAAAGTCTTATGGGCGGTAGATTGAGCATTTCAGATTCAAAAATTAGCAAATCGCGAAAGAGCATAGAATATCGACCCATGTCAGACCGCGCGGACTGCACGAGCTGTCTAGGGCCGATATTCTATGCTCTTCCCAGATGGCCCCGTTTTACATGACTTGACACATATATAGTTTATTTTTAAAGTCTACTATAATCAATACAACACCTAAATTGATAATCTGGGTAGGGTTGAGTAATATCAATTCAATCAATTTGACGGAAACAATATTTTTCTTTGAGCTTTCTAAAAGAGGTCATAATTCTAATTGTCTACGAAATAGCCAAGGTTTAATTCGTTGGATAAATAAATAATGAGGATTAGGAGAAAATTGAACGCGATAACCTTATTTTTTAAGGACGTAGTACTAAATGGATTTAGTTATTCAACCTTTTCAAAAATCATTTGTTCTTTCACTATGCCCTGGAAAATTTTCGATGAAAAGCGAAAACAAAGAAATGCGAAAACGAAAAGTTTACTGATAAACAAAGGCTCTGGTCCATACCACAACGTGCAAAACTGAAAGAAGAGTTGCACTTAACAAATTGCTAATACATGTGATATCTTCATATGATATACGAAATTTACTTATCATCATTTAAAAACAAGATTTTGCTACCTTTTTTAAACATGTGAACACATTTTGCCTTTCATTTGATAATTATGGAATTCAACCAAAAGAATTCTACTGCTGTATCAAGAAAAACTTTCCTCTCAAGTCTAAAAATCCGACCATAAAAATGGCACGATGCTTTTTGTTTTAAACAGTAAATATGGCCTGATTTAACGAACAGTAATGATACAATTTCCAATCGTTCAATGATGATATGTCTTCCTAATTCGATATCAAATTCGTGACTCGAACATCTTACAGTTAAGAGTATTAAGAAATTGACACGATGAGCGACTCTGGAATGATCTTGGAATGAAATTGAATGAATGTTTGGAGCGAGGTTCGGGTGAAATTAAAGGGAGGTAATCTAATATCGACCATTTTGTTCCAGATGAACAAAATTAGCGATATTAATTACCTTCCTCTAATAAAATATTCATACAGGTTCAACGAATAGCTTTTTATGTGTTCATTTCTGCGTAAAACGCTTACAAAATTCAATTACGTCAGTGAAATCGTGGATTTTTTTCTAATGCTTTTTATTTTGAATGTTGTTGTTGATCTGATCCTTTTTTAGTGATTTTGGAGCGTTTTTTAGTGTTTTGAGCGAGTGTTTGGAGTGAATGAATGGAGCACTGAGTGTGCGGTTTAGCATGGTTTTGATTGAGATAAATGCCAATTTCACGATGTAACTAATGGTAACATAAAAAAATTGTAGGTAATTTCGAACGTAAAGTTCCAGATAAGACGTCACGCGATCGTCAGTTGGCCGTAATGCCGTAAAAATGCCGTAACTAACTATATCTCCTCTTGATGATTGCATAAAAACAGTTTTTTTTATTACTCTCTATTTATTTATTTATTTATTTATTTATTTATTTATTTATTTATTTATTATTTATTTATTTATTTATTTATTTATTTATTTATTTATTTATTTATTTATTTATTTATTTATTTATTTATTTATTTATTTATTTATTTATTTATTTATTTATCTAACTCTAGGATAACACGATAAATGGTCGAATGACTCTTGTTTTTATCGTGATCCAAACTCATTTCAGATCTTATCATGCACATAGAGAGAGAGAGGGGCAATGGTTTCTTACCACTGCTACCCATTTTTACAGCTGGGTGGACTGGGGCCCTGTCTGTAGAGTGTCCTTCCCCAATAACACTACCCGCCTCCCGTGTGGCTATAACCCGCAACCATCAGGTTACAAGTCGAGCGCGCTAACCACTCAGCCAACGAGCCAGACAGTATCTGTTCACCAGATCAAAAATATCGGAGAATATTTTGAGCCAAAACTAACAGAATAGGCTATAATAGTGTTGGGTACTTAAGATTTGTTTAATTGAGATATGACGCCATCTTTCTTCCGATAACATGGAGCTGAGCTCGATAAAAACAAAGCACAGATTTTGCATGAGCATAAGCTTAACATTTTACGACAATCTCACATCAGCGCAAAGTTAATACTCGGATCAGCCTGTGTATGAGCACAGTCTGATCAGAGTCTTCACTATGCTCTTTTTACTCGGCACGCTAATTAAAGACTCCGTAGATGGACAGAGAATATTCTAAATGCACGATGTGTATGACAAGACTTTTTAGTAATTGCGCTTAAAGCTCAATAGAGAGAGATGAAGACAGTTGGGTTGATTTTTTAATTGTTTCATGAGGTATGAAACTAAAAACCTAATCACACCGTATGAATACGCGATGCGGATTCGTACTTAAGTGTGATAAGGTTTTTAGATGCATACCCCATGACTTTAAAAAAAACTGTCTTCACATCTAATAATTTAATACCGTGAAGCTAAATCGTACAATTTTTTCATAGATCTTTGTGAGACTAGACTTTCCGTGAAAGCTGACAAAAATAGCTGCGAACTGAAATTGCTTTTTTGTTGATTGACTTATGAAACCAATTGTTTAGCCACGAACGCACGAATAATTTTAATGGGCGCAAGTAGAATTAAGTTATTCAAGAATACTTAAATGTCAATCACATGCTCTTTTCATGAAATCGTAGGAAAGAGAAAGACTTTTTTATCAGAAAAGCCAAAGCTCGTTAGATCAGTCAAGTAAAGCAATGGGGCGTGAGTTCAATCTCCAGCCACCTTTCTATTTTCTTGATATTTGACCTGGATGATTTTAAGAAAAGTTCTGAATGACTTTTAGTGATTGGGTTGGGGAAGTATTGAATAAACTAAAATTGGGATAAAAAAAATCTACTAAGTTCTTGCAAAATGAACGAAGTTAGCGAAATTTAAAATTTGACTGCCGTTCGACGAATAAATTCATATCTTCTTGTACTAGTTGGTTGCTTCCAAATCCAGCCAATCAAACCATAGAATGATTTAATGTAATGTCTAAATTGTTCGCTGCTACTTTTCTTTCTTTTTTTTCCCGCTTCTTTTTTTTTTTTTTTTTTTTTTTTTTTTGACAGATAAGATGGAATTAAAATTTATGGAAAACATAGGTAGGTCAAAGTTCTCTAAAACTGCGAAAAATGAAAGATCTAGTCAAAAAGGCGGGGTCGAGATTAGCCCGTATTTTCATCTCTCTTAATCGGATCTTTTTGACAAATAGAATGGGCGAACCTTATTGTGAAGAGATAGATGACCATGTGTTTAAACGAGGAATTAACCATGAATCACGAAGATTTGCCTGTCTTTGGTCTGAGTACAGCCTTGCGTTCAGGATGAAAACGTTAGCGAAACGTTTTCGAAATGATACCTCGCTTTGCACGTATGTGCACGTGCAAAGCGGGGTATTAACTCAAAACGTTCACAAAAAGTTTTTACATCCTGTACGCAGGGCTGGTACGTAACATCGGTTAATCAATTGTGACGTTTCAGGCGAAAAGGGACCATCTGGATAGTGCCTCAAGTGTCATCCCCAATGGCGGATCTTCAGGGGGTTAAGGGGCTCATTCGAACACCAATGTGCAGTCTAATAATTTTCTTTTCGGTAAGAAATTCAAAGAAATGTGACGGCAATGGATGGAAAAAGAACCGCCATTTGCAGCTTTAAACCTTAATTACAAAAAATTAATAAATAAATAAACTGGGTCTACTACAGGATTCTATTCAGACAGTCCGGACTGCACAGGATGACCTGGATCGAAACTTTTCGTTCTTGGCTTATTTTCTTAACGTAAAATAACTTTTTACCTTTACCAATTGTTTTGACAAGCGACCTCGGTTGATCTTTCCTGTAACCAACCTTTTTAATTTTTTTTATTCGTTTTCATCTATTTACTGGGTTTCCTGACGGTTCTTTTCCTGTGCTGGCTGATCTTAGTCTAAACTGTCGGTCAAAGCT
The DNA here is from genome assembly GCA_948146395.1 of Fragum whitleyi. Lineage (NCBI taxonomy): Eukaryota > Metazoa > Mollusca > Bivalvia > Cardiida > Cardiidae > Fragum > Fragum whitleyi. Next base: position 66,257,642 of record OX411548.1, on the reverse strand, counting down.
TTGTGTAAACAAAGAAAACTGCTTCAAACAGCATGAGAAGGATTAACTTTACATTATTTTTCAACTGTCATGTGTCGCTCAATCCGTCTCAACTCCCCGTTTCCGTAACATACAGATGTAGAACGGAGACTTCGGAGGTTGCCCGAGGATTGCCGAATGCTGTAACTCCATTGAACTTGTACCAGTACAAAACGTTGAAGCCAGTCCTGTGCTGAGGATAATAAAACGATGCAAGATGTTTGCGAATTATATCCCGCTTTGCACATGCACTTGCGTGCAAAGCGGGATATACTTTTTAAACAGTTTGCGCCGTTTCGTAATCTTGAACGCAGGGTTGGTTCGGGATTCTTCTTCCAAACAAATGCAATATATTTGCATAAGCGCTAAAGTTTAATGTCTTTGAAGCCACTTACTTGTAAATAAAGTGTCACGTTAGATTAAAGATATCCACCACCACTGGTGTAATAAAAACGGTATTATGGAAATGATAATGAATTTTTCTCTTTGATTAAACGTTGTCATGCCAGTAAATATTGAGGTGCAATACTTTACAAGTGCCTATAAGTATATAGGCACTTATAATTAGAGTTGCACTGACCTCTCGATATAAAAAAATGATAAAGATATACACCATTATTAGTTAAAAGTTGACCAATTAGAAAAAATAAGACTTACGGAGCAAAATTGACGTCGACATTTTGATTAACTTTATTTTCATTGATTTGCGCCCGTCACACGAAAGGGGCCATATTAGAACCCCATAATATATACATTTGAAAAATAGGTTGGTTTCAGTACATTTGAAACGGGGGTCGCATTGAAATATTCTTACATAAGAAGGATGATCGACAATTCTAGATTAAAAAAGGAAAAGAAAAAGCGAAATGCGAGAAAAACAGACTTCTAGTAGCCAAAAAGCCACCAACGTTTTAGACAAGATATTCACAGAGGCGCCAGTGGTACATTTAGGGACATCGTGAAATGAACAGGTTGAATGATTTTCGAATGGTGTTTCAAGGGAGGTAAAACATTATCAATAATTGACGAAATAAGCGATATTTTTAATCTCCTTTTAATCTCCCTTTAAAATATACGTACTTAACTGATTTGTGTCTGCACCGACAAATCAAATGCTTTAAAAGCAATACCAGCCAATAGAATTATACATTTATTTGATCGATTTGATTTAAATGTTATAAATTTTGAACAATTCTAAAGTTTTTTGTTTTTTTTAAAAAAAAATATCGGAGCGATTTGTGAGTGATTGGAGTGAGTGTTTGGAATGTTTATTTGGAGCGTTGAGCGAGTGATTTTGAACAGTTTTGATCGAGACAAGTGTCTATTTCACGATGTTTAAATACTTATTATTTTGAAAGATTTCGAAGTATTTTTGAACGATATCGGAGCGCATTTTCAATAATAAGGCGATGGTCAAGTGATTTTGAATAGTTTTGATCGTGATGAGTGTCCATTTCACGATGTGATAAACTGTATCTCGTCAACGTTCCCACCCCCTTGCTGAAGCCTTGGTGCATTTTGGACTCTCATTCCTGAGCCCTGTGTACTTTGTTTTGGAAATTATCTGACAAGCATACGGTATCATAAAGGGAGAACGTTTTCTCAGAATTTCAATTCCAAGCAAATACAATCGAAATAATCTTGGTACGGAATTTTCTCCAATTTTTTATACAGCCACCAATGATAATTTTGACATTGGGGTTTCCTAACTTGCATTAGTTTTCATGCCAGTTAGTTTACATTTCCTGAGTATTTTTTCCGTGAATGTTGGTTTCCTTGTCTACTTAGTGTACAGATATCAGAATTCAACATACATTCATCTTGAACATTATCAAACATTACCTTTCGTGCTGTATTTAACCCTTTGCTGTTTAATCCCTGCTTTTTACGTGCCTGTGATTTTATGATTGAAAAAAACCATTGTGAAAACAAGAAGAAATTGCTCCTGACAAGCAATTTTTTCTTTTTTCCTCACTATTTTCTACCCTACTAAATGGTTATTTTTTAAATCCACTTTGAATTTTCGTCTGCAAAACCTTTGAATTTGGACAAGTCCAAAATTTGAAAAGATAGGAAAGGGACCGATTAGATTTTGGTGTAATAAGTTAAGTTTCTAGTCACATACGTTCATTTAATGATATACATTAACAACAGCGGTAGTCTGCACTTTGCTGAATCTAATTTCAGCTTTCTTAATAGATTTTTATTTATTTATCTATTTATTTATTTATTTATTTATTTTTTGCGCGTTAACCGTGATTTTTTTTAAAGAAGTGTGTGATTTTTTTCTCGTAAGAGAATCATTTAGAGTCCAACCACATAATAGGAAATAATCTTTGACCGGAACGGATCCGGACCCTTCTTCCATATCGCAGTTGATAACACATACAAAATCAATTAATCATGGACACATATTCTTCAAGACCCAATGGAATAATATTTGTAAACCTGAGTGAGGTAGCAGATGAAGATCATTGCAAAATTGTCGAAACTAGTATCATGTAAAGTGCATATCCATGACTCGTGTGATTAATGACTCATTTGATACAAATGTAAAGCGGAGCTACAGACAGAGGGGGTATTTTGGTTTCAATCATTAATATTTCATTATTTCTAACTTAAACCCTATGTTGCTGTTACTCATTTGAAACGTCTCATCGAGACGATTCAAATGAGTGCCCACAACATAGGGTTTCATTAAGGAAAAAATATTTTAGATTGGCTTTTCCCTCTTTTATCTGTGCCCCTGATTCAGATCAATGGGTTTTTCCAATAGACAAAGATTACTGATTATTAATCACCGAAGATAATATTCTATAGATAAGATAAGATTAATATTTATGAGTCATATCATCATCGTGAAGAAGCAAAAATGTCCAGCTGCCAAAACGTCGTAGTTACAGTTTGAAGATGCGACATTTTGGTTGCCGAATTACAACGAATTGTGTTTTGTGATTCAAAAAACTTTGAAACTTCAGCTTATATAAATTGTTTATGTAGACATAAAGTTGTTGGTAATAAGGCTATAGATACGACTGTTTGGGCACCGAACGACAAAAAATCTGTTATAGATTTTGCTAAACTTCGAAACCGTGAAAAGCATATTTTAATGGAAGATGTAACTTTAGCGTTTGTGTGAATTTGGGCGCCCAGATTAGTCCTTTATGCGATTTCCATAATTCTAAATTGTCTTATCTGATGTAATCAGGTTTTCTTTCGTTATACCTTTACTTAGATATCCAAACATGGCCTCTATTGACAAATGAGCCTGCGCGTGACATTTCCAACAATATCAAATGTGCGCAAAGCAATCGCACTGGCCAGTCTGTGCATCCGCACAGTCTGACCAGAGTTTTCACTATGCGATTTGTAGATAGATAATGCCTTATGGTATCTGTAGACAGTAAGAAAATCATCTTCTTACACAAAATAACTGTCAATGCTGCTAAATGTTTGCACCGGCCTTACGTAGATGTCAAATTGTTCGAAATGTCACGCACATGCTTAAATTACTTAAATAATCAACCACTCACATATATTTCATCAATTAACAAAATATCAAAGTACTGAAAGCACTGATAAGTTGGAATGCGTTCAAGAGACGGTGACCACAAGCTACTAACGAAGCTGACGCCTCCCGCACACTACAGGTGATCACATAATACGTGTCGTCTTTTGACGGGTGTATTTAAATCAATGTATTTCAACAACGAGGACCGCTTAAACCTCTGAATCACTATACAGGCCTGAATCTGATGAAATAAAAATGATAACAAGGTGGCCAGAATCACCCTAAACCGCTCACCTGAATTCGATTGGTCCAATGGATCTTATCCAAGAAACTTTCTAGCAAAGATTCTTTCAAATTTGCCTATTAGTTGAAGAGAAGACATAATTCGAATTATAAGCAGTCATAATGGACCCTATCAACCCATTCATTACAGAGGAGACTCAAAATTAGCCCTACTCTGCCACGCCCATATTTATAGGCTAATGACAATTTTGCCAACAATATTTGAAGTGGGTATTTGAAAGGGACATTCTTGTAAAGTTTGGTTGAAATCTGCTCAGTGGTTCAGGAGGAGATGTCGTTCAAAGATTTTGGGCTCAAAATAAGCCCCACTCTGTCATACCCATATTTATTGGCCAATTTGAATATAGCCACAAATTTGAAGAGGGTCACATTCTGGCAAAATTGCATTGAAATTGGCCAAGCGGTTTAGGAGAAGAAGCAGTCTTAAGAAAGTTGACCGCGGACGACGGAGTCAGGGTGATCCTTAAAGCTCCCCTCGATCACGTTGTGCTCAGGTGAGCTAAAAAAGAAGAAAATGATACGGACCATACAGTCGACTAATGGACGCACAGGGGAACACTTGGACACTCAAAACAGTTTTTATATTATTTTTCGAATGACTTCTGCTCCATTTGAGTTATCAATTAGATTTTAAATCAGAAGTGTCGCAAAGTGGACCTCAACAAGTGATTTGTCCATGATGAAAAGAAATTTTCGCAGGGAAGTCTTTTACTTCATGAGTTGGAATCTCAAGACAATTTTTGGACGAAGTTCAATTGTGATTTCGACCTTTGTGACTCCAAAATTGTGCACTTTCTCGGGTCATTGGCAAATTTTATGATTTGGGTCAATTGGTTGTTCATTTAGAGTGGTAACTATTAACTGTTTAAATTTACTGATGACCGTGACATGTATGACCCCGAAACAATAGGGCATTTCTTTGGGTCATGGGCAATATTTGTGTAAAGTTTCGTTATTGCAGGTCAATTGCTTCTCCGTTTATCTAGCGGAAAGCAAAAGTTCAATGACTGAGAGACAGACATGATGAAATCAATATAAGCTACTCTTCTTCTGAGTTGGGGGTACAGTTAATAACATCGTGAAATTGATAAGGTGAATGATTTTGGAATGATTTAGGCATAATTTTGAATGAGTGAGCGGAGCGAGTTTTGAGTGAAATCTAAGGGAAGGAATCCAGTGTCGCTTATTTTGTTCAGGATGAACAAAATTAGCGATATATAAAACCCATGTAAAATATGCATAAAAGTTCAATCAATAGCTTTCTATATCGTCAAGAACCAATCAGACGCTTTAAATTTAAATTATGTCAGTGAAATCGCGAATTGGTTCTTGCTTAATTCATTTTTAATGTACATTTTGAGCTTATTTTTTTAATAACTTTGAGCGTTTTTGAATGGTTTTAGTGAGTGTTTGGAATGAATCAATGGAGCGCTGAGTGAGCGATTAAGAATTTTTTTATGGAGATGAATGTCAATTTCACGATGTAACTAACTATATGGTGGTGCTCTTAAACGTGTTGATGTGTATGAATGTGAAGAAAACAAGTTGAACTAGTTGGTTTGTTTTAAATGGCAAATTGTCTTGGTGATAAATGCAATTGGGCAAAGATATTCATAATTCAATTAAAGATATGGTGGATGTGGGTTTGTGTGGATGAGTATTGGGTTTTTACAATGAAACATTCACGTAGATAACTGCAATATGACGAAAAAAAAAACAAGTTTCGTGAAGTTTAGACCAAATTTGTAGCCTCTAGAGTTACAACAAGAAAATTATCATAAAGACCCCTTTTCCTGTGATATAACATGGATCCTTCCCATTTTCGATAGGGTTCATCCTTGTGACCTGGCCAACATTCAGACCAAGTTTCATGAAGATTGGGCCATATTTGTGGTCTCTAGAGTGTAAACAAGAAAATTGGTCATAAGGCCCCTTTTCCTGTGATTTGGCATGGAACCTTCCCATTTTCGATAGGGTTCATTCTTGTGACCTGACCAATATTCTGACTAAGTTTCATGAAGATTGGATCATATTTGTGGTCTCTAGAGTCTAGAGTGTAAACAAGAAAATTGGTCATAAGGCCCCTTTTCCCGTGATTTGGCATGGAACCTTCCCATTTTCGATAGGGTTCATCCTTGCAACCTGACCAACATTCTGACCAAGTTTCATGAAGATTCGATCATATTTGTGGCCTCTAGAGTGTAAACACTTAAATTGTTGACGCATGACGACGCACGACGGACGACGAACGACGCACGACGCACACCGCACGACGGACGACGGACATTCAATGATCACAAAAGCTCACCTTGAGCACGATGTGCTCAGGTGAGCTAAAAACAAAAAAAAAAAAAAAAACGACAATTTGTTGCAAAAATATTTAGTAACTTTAAAAGTGTATCATCACTTTAAGAAAATATTTTTATTTCGTAGCTTAGACAGAAATTTACAATATAACACCCTATCAAAAGAAAGTCGTTCAGAAAGAGAAACTTTACCTTTAAAAGAAGATGTAACATAATACTACGAAAAACAGGTCGCGACCTTACCAAATAAGCAGATCACGTGGTTGGTCTGCGCTATTGCTACAATACTGAGAAAACAGATCGCGACATTACCAAATAAGCAGATCACGTGATTGGCTAGTGCTATTTGTCAATTGCTGACCTTATTGGACTTGACTTATCACATGATTTCCAAATATAGTAATGCAAACATGTGATACTAATATTCGTACGCGATTTTCAATAAATATCGTTTAAAACATAAATTAGAGTGTTAATAATATACGTGAAGTGATAGCTGTGTAATTGTACAGCATTATTACTTTTTGATGAAATAAACTGTATGTCTTTGTCAAGTTGAGATATACAAAATAGGCCGAAGTGTATTCACATCCTGTTCACGTGATATGTGTTCTCAAGAAACCCGAAATGAAATTATCTTGTGTTCATTTTGCGGTTTTGTTAAATCTAAGTTGGAATTGCTCCGCATTCCAACTTAATAAACACCATGGCTTAAACGGTTTTCAGCCTTAAAATCTTGATTCGCTGAGTCGATCTTCAACAGTGCAACGGCCTTTCTCTTTAATTCTTGTTTACAAGGGAACCAACTCCTCCAATTTATTGACATTCTGCTTAGTGGTTATCTTTCTTTCGTTTGTTTGGCAATGAGGATTACCAAGAAAAGGTTGGCTGACTTTTCAAAGAGGAAGTAAAGAAAGATACCTAAATAGTAACACAAGAAGAAGAAAAGGAATGGGAAGAAGAAAATAAAAAAGAAGGAGATTGGAAAAGTAAAAGAGGATGAAGAAGAAAAAAAGATTGGGAAAATAAAACGAAGAAGATAGTAAGAAAGTTAGAATCTGATATAATTATTCAATCACAGTGGCGGATCCAGAGGGGTTTTTTTTTTGGGGGGGGGGGGGGGGGGAGGGGGGGTGAATTAACCCCCTCTTCATCCAAATTGCTTCAAAGTAGTGGCTTAAATCATTTAAAATTTTGCAACACAGGAAACACGACCCCCCCTTTTTTGTTGTGTTTGACTCACAGTAACTTGAAAATCTGAAAAGTAAATACGAATCACAAATGATTTTCTAATAGCATCTTATTTAATTAAGCCAAGGATTTTCAACTACAGCTTCAGAAAACTTACAGAAAACTTGGTTTACCTAACAGATTTTCAATATTTTTTCACGCTCCCCCGCCTTAGCATACATGTGTTACTATGGTAACGTATCCGTAGGCCGCTAAAGACAATTCTGCAAAAATAATACTATTTATGAACTCCGCAGTTACTAAACTGCACATTCACCAAATCATATACTGAACAAACCAGAAATGTGAAAGTTATTAGCACATTTTAAGAACTTCTGGATTATCCTTCGTAAATCCAATTTACAGAATTTTAGCAATTAGTTCCATAGTATCCCTATCTTTATAGATAGGGATACTTTGGGACTAATTACTCGAATTCTAGACCGACATCGAACCACGTTTATAGAAACCTTGGATCCGCCGATGATTCATGAACGCTGGCCTTTTACTAGATGCAATACTGCATCCCCCCTGGTATGCTGTCGTCGATTAATACAATTTCTGTCAAATTTGCCGTTTGTTGCAGACATCAACGTTCCATATTTGGAACAGAGTGGACATCTAAGGACAAATTTCTTACCTATACTTCTTTTATTGGCCATTAGTTTCATAGAAACTAGCAAGTAAATGGTATCGAAATCGTTCTTTAATAGTTTTTTTTTCTTTTCTTCTTTTGCGATTTCTAAAATTCTTGAAGTGTGGAAGCCATGAACATTTCGTTGATCGTGTGATTAATTATGCCATCACTTTATTTACTACTGCCTTGCTGTCAAAACAGGTGCTGAATGGAATTGGAAGACGATTCTAATGAGATGATGCATGATGGAATTTCATATTTAGTTACTACTGTAAAAGCATCAATAATTTTTGACTTTCGCAAAAATGATCCCCCCGTAAGATGTTTAGACAAACAGGTCCCTTATTATCAAAGGAGGCATACGTTATTGCAAATAGCCTATTCATGATCTACCCGATACATTCGGAACATCACTCGGCCATTTCCGTAAACTGCAACAGACCTCGGATGTATGTAAGGCGGATGGGTATGTAACAAAATCGTGCATTTTGTTAGGCGGAAACAGTGTAAGAAAAACTCGCACTGTTGATTTATAGCTTTTACAGTAAAAAACGGCTGAAAAATCTTAATTTTTGAGAACGACTAATCATTCTCAAAAATTAAGATTTTTTTCAGCCGTTATTTAAGAATCTAAAAATATTTACATTAGGTTTCGATGGTTTCACGTTAGTGACTTAAACGAGTACCGTTGGCGACGTCGAATGTTTTCACTCACAGTTTCGAGGGCTTACGCCATTTTAACTGGCGTCATCGAGTTTTTCCAAGGTTTTCCCGTAATTTTTAAAAATAGTCCGTCTATGTACATCCGAGGTTGATCGTGAGATTGGCCGAGTGGTGTTTCGAATGCTACCCGATATTCCAATGACTAACCTTATAGTTTATATGTCCCTGAAGTTAGCAGAATGGCAGAATAGCAGAATAGCAGAATGAAGTTAGCAGAATGGCAGAATAGCAGAATGGCAGAATGAAGTTGGCAGAATGGCAGAATAGCAGAATGAAAAATCGAAAGTCAAAATCGGGTGCATGAACAGTTTTCGCGACTTTGAAATCTCATTCTGCCATTCTGCTATTCTGCTATTCTGCTAGCAGAATGAAGTTGGCAGAATGGCAGAATAGCAGAATGAAAAATCGAATGTCATAATTCGATCAACTTGTGCATGAAATAACTTGATTTGATGTTTAAACGTGTTTTCAACGATTTTCCCGCAAAAAATTCCTTATATCATGCTCCGGTTAACATGCCAAGCAACCAAGTCCAAATTCAAACTATGAAAAAAAACAATCATTTTTTGAAACCTATCAGTCTAAAATCGATTTAAAAATGATATAAGAACGCACAAAAGATAATTGAGAGTGAAAAAAGTCATATCTTAACAGTTTTCGCGACTTTGAAATCTCATTCTGCCATTCTGCTATTCTGCTATTCTGCTAGCAGAATGAAGTTGGCAGAATGGCAGAATAGCAGAATGATAAATCGAATGTCAGAACTCGATCAATTTGTGCATGAAATAACTTGATTTGTTGTTTAAACGTGTTTTCAACGATTTTCCCGCAAAAAATTCCTTATATCATGCTCCGGTTAACATGCCAAGCAACCAAGTCCAAATTCAAACTAATGAAAAAAAAACAATCATTTTTGAAAGCTATCAGTCTAAAATCGATTTAAAAATGATAGTTGAATGCAATTAAAGTAATTGAGAGTGAAAAAGTCATATCTCAACAGTTTTCGCGATTTTGAAATCTCATTCTGCCATTCTGCTATTCTGCTAGCAGAATGAAGTTGGCAGAATGGCAGAATAGCAGAATGAAAAATCGAATGTCAGAACTCGATCACCTTGTGCATGAAATATCTTGATTTGTTGTTTAAACGTGTTTTCAACGATTTTCCCGCCATCAAATCCTTATATCATGCTCTGGTTAACATAACAAACAACCAAGTCCAAATTCAAACTAATGAAAAAAAACAACAATCATTTTTGAAAGCTATCAGTCTAAAATCGATTTAAAAATGATAGTTGAATGCAATTAAAGTAATTGAGAGTGAAAAAAGTCATATCTCAACAGTTTTCGCGACTTTGAAATCTCATTCTGCCATTCTGCTATTCTGCTAGCAGAATGAAGTTGGCAGAATGGCAGAATAGCAGAATGAAAAATCGAATGTCAGAACTCGATCAATTTGTGCATGAAATAACTTGATTTGTTGTTTAAACGTGTTTTCAACGATTTTCCCGCCAAAAATTCCTTATATCATGCTCCGGTTAACATGCCAAGCAACCAAGTCCAAATTCAAACTAATGAAAAAAACAATCATTTTTTGAAACCTTTCAGGCTAAAATCGATTTAAAAATGATATAAGAACGCACAAAAGATAATTGAGAGTGAAAAAAGTCATATCTTAACAGTTTTCGCGACTTTGAAATCTCATTCTGCCATTCTGCTATTCTGCTATTCTGCTAGCAGAATGAAGTTGGCAGAATGGCAGAATAGCAGAATGATAAATCGAATGTCAGAACTCGATCAATTTGTGCATGAAATAACTTGATTTGTTGTTTAAACGTGTTTTCAACGATTTTCCCGCAAAAAATTCCTTATATCATGCTCCGGTTAACATGCCAAGCAACCAAGTCCAAATTCAAACTAATGAAAAAAAAAACAATCATTTTTGAAAGCTATCAGTCTAAAATCGATTTAAAAATGATAGTTGAATGCAATTAAAGTAATTGAGAGTGAAAAAGTCATATCTCAACAGTTTTCGCGATTTTGAAATCTCATTCTGCCATTCTGCTATTCTGCTAGCAGAATGAAGTTGGCAGAATGGCAGAATAGCAGAATGAAAAATCGAATGTCAGAACTCGATCACCTTGTGCATGAAATATCTTGATTTGTTGTTTAAACGTGTTTTCAACGATTTTCCCGCCATCAAATCCTTATATCATGCTCTGGTTAACATAACAAACAACCAAGTCCAAATTCAAACTAATGAAAAAAAAACAACAATCATTTTTGAAAGCTTTCAGTCTAAAATCGATTTAAAAATGATAGTTGAATGCAATTAAAGTAATTGAGAGTGAAAAAAGTCATATCTCAACAGTTTTCGCGACTTTGAAATCTCATTCTGCCATTCTGCTATTCTGCTAGCAGAATGAAGTTGGCAGAATGGCAGAATAGCAGAATGAAAAATCGAATGTCAGAACTCGATCAATTTGTGCATGAAATAACTTGATTTGTTGTTTAAACGTGTTTTCAACGATTTTCCCGCAAAAAATTCCTTATATCATGCTCCGGTTAACATGCCAAGCAACCAAGTCCAAATTCAAACTAATGAAAAAAACAATCATTTTTTGAAACCTTTCAGGCTAAAATCGATTTAAAAATGATATTAGAACGCAAAAAAGATAATTGAGAGTGAAAAAAGTCATATCTTAACAGTTTTCGCGACTTTAAAATCTCATTCTGCCATTCTGCTATTCTACTATTCTGCTAGCAGAATGAAGTTGGCAGAATGGCAGAATAGCAGAAAAATAAATCGAATGTCAGAATTCGATGAACTTGTGCATGAAATAACCTGATTTGATGTTTAAACGTGTTTTCAACGATATTCCCGCAAAAAATTCCTTATATCATGCTCCGGTTAACATGCCAAGCAACCAAGTCCAAATTCAAACTAATGAAAAAAAAACAATCATTTTTTGAAACCTATCAGTCTAAAATCGATTTAAAAATGATATTAGAACGCAATTAAAGTAATTGAGAGTGAAAAAAGTCATATCTCAACAGTTTTCGCGACTTTGAAATCTCATTCTGCCATTCTGCTATTCTGCTAGCAGAATGAAGTTGGCAGAATGGCAGAATAGCAGAATGAAAAATCGAATGTCAGAACTCGATCACCTTGTGCATGAAATATCTTGATTTGTTGTTTAAACGTGTTTTCAACGATTTTCCCGCCATAAAATCCTTATATCATGCTCTGGTTAACATAACAAACAACCAAGTCCAAATTCAAACTAATGAAAAAAACAATCATTTTTTGAAACCAATCGGTCTAAAATCGATTTAACAATGATATAAGAACGCAATAAAAGTAATTGAGAGTGAAAAAAGTCATATCTTAACAGTTTTCGCGACTTTGAAATCTCATTCTGTCATTCTGCTATTCTGCTATTCTGCTAGCAGAATGAAGTTGGCAGAATGGCAGAATAGCAGAATGAAAAATCGAATGTCATAATTCGATCAACTTGTGCATGAAATAACTTGATTTGATGTTTAAACGTATTTTCAACGATTTTCCCGCAAAAAATTCTTTATATCATGCTCCGGTTAACATAACAAGCAACCAAGTCCAAATTCAAACTAATGAAAAAAACAATCATTTTTTGAAACCTATCAGGCTAAAATCGATTTTAAAAATGATATTAGAACGCAAAAAAGATAATTGAGAGTGAAAAAAGTCATATCTTAACAGTTTTCGCGACTTTAAAATCTCATTCTGCCATTCTGCTATTCTGCTATTCTGCTAGCAGAATGAAGTTGGCAGAATGGCAGAATAGAAGAATGAAAAATCGAATGTCATAACTCGATGAAATTGTGCATGAAATAACTTGATTTGTTGTAAAAACGTGTTTTCATCGATTTTGCCGAAAAAAATTCCTTATATCATGCTCCGTTTAACATAACAAGCAACCAAGTCCAAATTCAAACATGAAAAAAACAATCATTTTTTGAAACCAATCGGTCTAAAATCGATTCAAAAATGATATTAGAACGCAATAAAAGTAATTGAGATTGAAAAAAGTCATATCTCAACAGTTTTCGCGTCTTTGAAATCTCATTCTGCCATTCTGCTATTCTGCTATTCTGCTAGCAGAATGGCAGAATAGCAGAATGGCAGAATAGCAGAATGAAAAATCGAATGTCAGAACTCGATCAATTTGAGTATGAAATAACTTTATTTTGTTGTTGAAACGTGTATTCAACGATTTTCCCGCTAAACTCCTTATATCATGGTTTGGCTGCGGCGAAAAACGTCGGAGCTACAGCGATTCGCGATGGAGTCGCGCCTGGACGCGATCGAGCCGTGATTTCAGCGGCGGAGCGAATACAGCTCGGCTCTTCAAGCGTAGATTTGCTCCCAATACACGGAATCTGCCCCGCATCGCGGTCGATCGCTAGGCAGGTGAACGGCTCTCGAGCGGCGCTTTTGGACGGCTCAGTAGCCGTCGCTAGGCAGGCAGTGGGCCGCTCGCGCCGTGGCGAAATGTTCACGCGAGTGAGACACTCGATGCAGGGCTCGAACCAAAGGACCGATTCCTATGTTGTAGGTACCGTCGTGTAGCTCCATTCAAGCGCTACAATCGTGGCGAGTTTAGTTCGGCTTTGGCGGATTGCGTCGGAGCTACAGCGATTCGCGGTGGAGTCGCGCCTCGACGCGATCGAGCCGTGATTTTAGCGGCGAAACAAAAACAGCTCGGTTTTTGAAACGTAGATTTGCTCCCAAGACACAGAATTTGCCCCGCATCGCGGTCGTACGCTAGGCAGGTTCACGGCTCTCGAGCGGTGATTTTGAACGGCTCAGAAGCCGTCGCTAGGCAGGCAGTGGGCAGCTAGCCCCGAGGCGAAACGTTCATGGGAGTGAGACATTCGATGCAGGGCTGTAACCAATCGACCGATTCCTATGTTGTAGGTACCGTCGTGTAGGCTCCATTCAAGCCCTTCAGTCGTGGCGAGATTGGTTGGGCTGCGGCGAAAAACGTCGGAGCTACAGCGATTCGCGTTGGAGTCGTGCCTCGACGCGATCGAGCTGTGATTTTAGCGGCGGAGCGAAAACAGCTCGGCTCTTGAAGCGTAGATTTGCTTCCTAGACATAAAATCTGCCCCGCATCGCGGTCGATCGCTGGGCAGGTTAACGGCTCTCGAGCGGCGATTTTGGACGGCTCAGTAGCCGTCGCTAGGCAGGAAGTGGGCCGCCTGCGCCAAGGCGAAATGATCACGGGAGTGAGAACTCGATTCGGGGCTCGAGCCAATGGACCGAATCCTATGTTGTAGTACAATCGTGTAGCCCTATTCAAGCGCTACAATCGTGGCGAGTTTTGTTGGGCTGCGGCGAAAAACGTCGGAGCTACAGCGATTCGCGGTGGAGTCGCGCCTCGACTCGATCGAGCTGCGATTTTAGCGGCGGAGCGAGTGCAGCTCTGCTCTCGAAGCGGTGTTTTGCTCCGAGAGTCGGGAATTCGCCCCGCATAGCGATCGATCAATAGGCAGTTTAACGGCTCTCGAGCGGCGATTTTTGACGGCTCAGTAGCCGTCGCTAGGCAGGCAGTGGGCCGCTCGCGCCGAGGCGAATTGTTCACGGGAGTGAAACACTCGATGCAGGGCTCGAACCAATTAACCGATTCCTATGTTGTAGGTACCGTCGTGTAGCCCTATTCAAGCCATTCAATTGTGGCAAATTTGGTTGGGCTGCGGCGGATTGCGTCGGAGCTAGCAAGAATCGCGCTGGATTCGCGCCGCGACTAATTTTAGACGCGATTTTTTGCGGCCATGCGAAAGCAGTTGTGCTCTCGAAGCAGTGATTTGCTCCCAAACTTCGGATTTTGCCCCGCATCTCAACCCGTATAGCAGTGATTTTTGCCGCAGTTATCCGCATTCTCGCTCCCAGAACTCTCATTTTGCCCCGCAATTTTGACTGCCCATCGGCCGTTGCTCGGCCCCCAGTGGGCTGATCGGGACAATCCTGGGGTCTACGGGTCGTCTCGAAGAGCTCTTCAATCAGGTAGAGTTTTGCACCTCCATACCAACTACAGGCGAAAATCAAGTTTTCGGCGCCCAGACCGGAAGTGCAGTGGCTGGGTCGGGATTGCTCGACGTCGATCACCTCTGGGGCTAAGTCTCTTCCATCGAGGCGGGTTTGGCGTTCCCATCTCATCCATGGCCGGAGAAACGCGAATACGGGCCCTGTGGCACGAGAGCAGTGCGGCCGTTACCGGGTAACGCCGATGGGCCGAGCCAAGGGGCTGATCGAGTCCATCATGGCTCGGTATTGTTGCTCCACCCAAGCTGCGGAGCTGCGGCTACGAGCGGCCGCTCTAGAGCGATTCGCGCTGATGTCGCTCGGGTGCCGGCCGAACTGGGCTTTACAGAGGCGCTTCGGCCGTAGCTCGGCCGCCAGAGGACTGATCGGGACAATCCTGGTGTCTACGCGTTTGTCTCGACGAGCTCTACAATCGGGGAGAGTTTCGCACCTCCATCCCATCCACAGGCGAAAATCGCGTTTTCGACGCCAAGACCGGAAGTGCAGTGGCTGAGTCGGGATTGCTCGACGTCGATCGCTGTTGGGGCTCGGTCTCTACCATCGAGGCGAGTTTGGCGTTCCAAGCTCATCTATGGCCGGAGAAACGCAAATACGGGCCCTGGGGCGCGAGAGCAGTAACCCTAACCCTAACCCTAACCCTAACCCTAAACCTAACCCTAACCCTAACCCTAACCCTGACCCTATCCGAACTGGGCTTTTCAGAGGCGCTACGGCCATAGCTCGGCCCCCACTTGGCCGATCGGGACAATCTTGGTGTCTACGTGTTTGTCTTGACAAGCTCTACAATCGGAGAGAGTTTCGAACCTCCATCTCAACCACAGGCGAAAATCGCGTTTTCGGCGCCCCATCCGGAAGTGCAGTGGCTTGGTCGAGATTGCTCGACGTCGTTCGCTACAAGGGCTCGGTCTACTTCATCGAGGCGAGTTTTGCGTCCCCAGCTCATCCATGGCCGGAGAAACGCGAATACGGGCCCTGGGGCGCGAGAGTATAGCGGCCGCTGCCGGGCATCGCCGCTTGGCCGAGCCAAGGCGTTGATAGAGTCGATCATTGTACCCTCTTGTTGCTCCAGCCAAGTACTACAATTGTGGCGAGTGTTGTGGAGCTGCGGCTATTAGCGGCCGCTCTAGAGCGATTCGCGCTGATGTCGCTTGGGTGCAAGCCGAGTTTGGCTTTTAAAGGCGCTACGGCCATAGCTCGGCCACCAGTGGACCGATCGGGACAATCGTGGTATCCACGTGTTTGTCTCGACGAGCTCTACAGTCGGGGAGAGTTTCGCACCTCAATCCCATCCACAGGCGAAACTCGCGTTTTCGGCACCCAGACCGGAAGTGTAGTGGCTGAGTCGGGATTGCTCGACGTCGATCGCTATTGGGGCTCGGTTCCTACCATCGAGGCGAGTTTGGCGTTCCAAGCTCATCTATGGCCGAAGAAACGCGAATACGGGCCGTGGGGCGCGAGAGCAGTAACTCTTACCCTAACCCTGACCGTATCTGAACTGGGCTTTTAAGAGGCGCAACGGCCATAGCTCGGCCACCAGTGGACCGATCGGGACAATCTTGGTGTCTACGTGTTTGTCTCGACGAGCACTACAATCGGAGAGAGTTCCGCACCTCCATCCCAACCACAGGCGAAAATCGCGTTTTCGGCGCCGACCGGAAGTGCAGTGGCTGGGTCGGGATTGCTCGACGTCGTTCGCTACTGGGCCTCGGTCTCCTCCATCGAGGCGAGTTTGACGTTCACAGCTCATCCATGGCCGGAGAAAGGCGAATACGGGCCCTGTGGCGCGAGAATATAGCGGCCGCTGCCAGGCATCGCCGCTTGGCCGAGCCAAGGCGTTGATCGAGTCGATCATGGTACCCTCTTGTTGCTCCAGCCAAGTACTACAATCGTGGCGAGTGTTGTGGAGCTGCGGCTATTAGCTTCGCGCTGATGTCGCTAGGGTGCAAGCCGAGTTCGGCTTTTAAGAGGAGCTACGGCCATAGCTCGGCCCCTACTTGGCCGATCGGGACAATCTTGGTGTCTACGTGTTCGTCTCGACAAGCTCTACAATCGGGGAAAGTTTCGCACCTCCATCCCAACCACAGGCGAAATTCGTGTTTTCGGCGCCAAGACCGGAAGTGAAGTGGCTGAGTCGGGATTGCTGGACGTCGATCGCCTCTGGGGCTCGGTCTTTACCATCGAGGCGAGTTTGACGTTTCCAGCTCATCTATGGCCGGAGAAACGCAAATACGGGCCCTGGGGCGCGAGAGCAGTGTGGCCGTTGCCGGGTAGCGCCGTTTGGCCGAGCCAAGGCGTTGATCGAGTCGATCATGAAACGGGCGTGTTCCTCCACTTAAGCACTACAATCGTGGCGAGTTTGGCGGGGCTGCGGCTATTGGCGGCCGCTCTAGATCGATTCGCGCTGATGTCGCTAGGGTGCCGGCCAAACTGGGATTTTCAGAGGCGCTCCGGTCATAGCTCGGTCCCCAGTTGGCCGATCGGGACAATCTTGGTGTCTACGTATACGTCTCGTCGAGCACTTTCAACGGGGAGAGTTTCGAACCTCCATCCCAACTACGGGCGAAAATCGTGTTTTCGGCGCCCAGACCGGAAGTGCAGTGGCTGGGTCGGGATTGCTCGACGTCGATCGCCTCTGGGGCTCGGTCTCCTCCATCGAGGCGAGTTTGGCGTTCCCAGCTCATCCATGGCCGGAGAAACGCGAATACGGCCCCTGGGGCGCAAGAGTAAAGCGACCGCTGCCGGGCATCGCCGCTTGGCCGAGCTTAGGCGTTGATCGAGTCGATCATGGTACCCTCTTGTTGCTACAATCGTGGCGCGTTTTGTGGAGCTGCGGCTATCAGCGGCCGCTCTAGAACGATTCGCGCTGATGTCGCTAGGGTGCAAGCCGAGTTTGGCTTTTAAGAGGCGCTACGGCCATAGCTCGATCCCCAGTTGGCCGATCGGGACAATCTTGGTGTCTACGTGTTTGTCTTGGCGAGCTCTACAATCGGAGAGAGTTTCGAAACCTCCATCTCCACCACAGGCGAAAATCGAGTTTTCGGCGCCCGATTCGGAAGTGCAGTGGCTTGGTCGGGTTTGCTCGACGTCGTTCGCTACTGGGGCTCGGTCTACTTCATCGAGGCGAGTTTGGCGTCCCCAGCTCATCCAGGGTGCAAGCCGAGTTTGGCTTTTAAGAGGCGCTACGGCCATAGCTCGGCCCCCAGTTGGCCTATCGGGACAATCTTGGTGACTACGTGTTCGTCTCGACGAGCACTACAATCGTGGAGAGGTTCGGACCTCCATCCAAACTACGGGCGAAAACCGTGTTTTCGGCGCCCTGACCGGACATGCAGTGGCTGGGTCGGGATTGCTCGACATCGATCGCCTCTGGGGCTTGGTCTCTACAATCGAGGCAAGTTTGGTGTTCCCAGCTTATCTATGGCCGGAGAAACGCGAATACGGGCCCTGGGACGCGAGAGCAGTGGGGCCGTTGCCGGGTAACACCGCTGGGCCGAGCCAATGCGCCGATCGAGTCTATCATGGTTCCGTCTTGTTGCTCCACTCAAGCACTACGATAGTGACGAGTTTGGCGGTTCTGCGGCTATTAGCGGCCGCTCTAGAGCGATTCGCGCTGATTGATTTTTTCATTAGTTTGAATTTGGATTTGGTTGCTTGGCATGTTAACCGGAGCATGATATAAGGAATTTTTTGCGGGAAAATCGTTGAAAACACGTTTAAACATCAAATCAAGTTATTTCTTGCACAAGTTCATCGAATTATGACATTCGATTTTTCATTCTGCTATTCTGCTATTCTGCCAACTTCATTCTGCTGGCAGAATAGCAGAATAGCAGAATGGCAGAATGAGACTTCAAAGTCGCGAAACTGTTGAGATATGACTTTTTTCACTCTCAATTATCTTTATTGCGTTCTAATATCATTTTTAAATCGATCTTAGACTGAAAGGTTTCAAAAAATGATTGTTTTTTTCATTAGTTTGAATTTGGACTTGGTTGCTTGGCATGTTAACCGGAGCATGATAAAAGGAATTTTTTGCGGGAAAAACGTTGAAAACACGTTTTAACATCAAATCAAGTTATTTCATGCACAAGTTGATTGAATTATGACATTCGATTTTTTTATTCTGCTATTCTGCCATTCTGCCAACTTCATTCTGCTAGCAGAATAGCAGAATGGCAGACTGAGATTTCAAAGTCGCGAAAACTGTTAAGATATGACTTTTTTCACTCTCAATAATCTTTATTGCGTTCTAATATCATTTTTAAATCGATTTTAGACCGATTAGTTTCAAAAGATAATTGTTTTTTTCATTAGTTTGAATTTGGACTTGGTTGCTTGGCATGTTAACCGGAGCATGATAAAAGGATTTTTTGGCGGGAAAATCATTGAAAACACGTTTAAACAACGAATCAAGATATTTCATGCACAAATTGATCGAATTATGACATTCGATTTTTCATTCTGCTATTCTGCCATTCTGCCAACTTCATTCTGCTAGCAGAATAGCACAATAGCAGAATGGCAAAATGTGATTTCAAAGTCGCGAAAACTGTTAAGCTATGATTTTTTTCACTCTTAATTGTCTTTATTGCGTTCAAATATCATTTTAAAATCGATTTTAGACCGATTGGTTTCAAAGAATGATTGTTTTTTCATTAGTTTGAATTTGGACTTTGTTTTTGGCATGTTAACCGGGGCAAGATATAAGGAATTTTTTGCGGGAAAATCGTTGAAACACGTTTAAACAACAAATCAAGTTATTTCATGCACAAATTGATCGAGTTGTGACATTCGATTTTTCATTCTGCTATTCTGCCATTCTGCCAACTTCATTCTGCTGGCAGAATAGCAGAATAGCAGAATGGCAAATGAGATTTCAAAGTCGCGAAAACTGTTGAGATATGATTTTTTTCACTCTCAATTACTTTTATTGCGTTCTAATATCATTTTTAAATCGATTTTAGACTGATAGGTTTCAAAAAATGATTGCTTTTTTCATTAGTTTGAATTTGGACTTGGTTGCTTGGCATGTTAACCGGAGCACGATATAAGAATTTTTTGCGGGAAAATCGTTGAAAACACGTTAAAACAACAAATCAAGTTATTTCATGCACCCGATTTTGACTTTCGATTTTTCATTCTGCTATTCTGCTATTCTGCCATTCTGCCAACTTCATTCTGCCATTCTGCTATTCTGCCATTCTGCTAACTTCATTCTGCTATTCTGCTATTCTGCCATTCTGCCAACTTCAGGGACATATAGTTTATTGAATTCTTTTGTTATAATATACTGGCCAAAAGTCCTAACCGGCCACTTTAAAAATGACGATAACTTTTTTAAAAGTTATAACATTTTAATGAAATTTGATGTGTGAATTTTTAAGCATAATGTACGTGGATTTCCATGATGATTTACCAATAGTTAACAAATTTGGATGTGTAATAAAGGAAAAGCTCAAAAAGCTCTAAATCTTAATAGAGCTCGGGATATTACACTTTCAACAAATCAAAGTCCGCAAATCGTTAGCTGCAACCCAGACCAAGAAAAAAATCGGAAAACATTGTCAATTTTGTGTGACCTTTGACTACAGGAGAAACAGAAAGAAAAGGAGGCATGGTAAAATGTGTTTAAATTTAACCGGAAAACCATTTTATCTAGCGAATATGCTCAAATATGGTCTGGTGTGAAAAAAAAAACGATGTATCAAATTGATTTTTTTCACATATCCTATCTTTTGTAGCTCTACGGGAATTATCTGTCTATATTTTATGCATTTTTTTAAAGAAAAACGTGTTTTATGTGTTGTTTCTAGGAACTGTTTTCTGCATACATAAGCTCTATCACTTTCTTCTAGGGCCATATGCCGCGTACAATTGTCAAACATTTTCAGTTTTTTTCCTAGTCTATGTTGCAGCTAACGACCCATGAGACAAAAATCGCTACATTGACAATATTTTGAGCTCTGTGTAAATTTAGAGCTTTTTGAGCTTTTCTCATGTTGCGCTTTAAATTCAATGAAATAACGGTAACTTTTCTCCAAAATCGTCTGGAAAGTTGCTTAAAAAAACACATAGAAAATTTCATGAAAATCCAAACACCACAGAAAAAAATATTTTTGTTTTTAAAGTGGCCGGTTAGAAGTTTTGACTAGTATATATAATAGGAGGTATGGTTTATAATGATTGAATTAATTGCTGACTAACTTGTTTACGAAAATGGTTATATTTTTCGTCGATTCATTACTTCAAAACATTTATCTCGTCAAATGACTCATTTCAGATAGTATAGGACATGAAATCAGATTTTTCCCTTTTTCTTTTTCAAATATTCAAGGTTTCTCTCCCCCTCCCCCAATCCCTGCACACAGTGGAACAGGACACTCACCGCATTTCAAACACTTACTCCAATCACTAAAAAACGCCCCGGAAAAGTTATAAAGGAAAAAACATTTAAAAGGAACTACATTTCAGTTAAATCGATCACAGATCTGCATTGTTTTTTGGGCTGTTGTTGATTTTCAAATGCCCCGGAAAAGTTAAAAAAGGAAAAAACATTTTAAAGGAACTACATTTCAATTAAATCGATCACAGATCTGCATTGTTTTTTGGGCTGTTGTTGATTTTCAAATGCCCCGGAAAAGTTAAAAAGAAAAAAAGAAACATTCTAAAGGAACTACATTTCAATAAAATCGATCACAGAACTGCACTGTTTAATGGGCTGTTGTTGATTTTCAAATGCCCCGGAAAAGTTAAAAAGGAAAAGGCATTTCAAAGGAACTACATTTCAATAAAATCGATCACAGAACTGCATTGTTTTATGGGCTGTTGTTGATTTTCAAGCGCAAGATTTGATCGAGAAGACACAAAATCCGAAAAATACGTGGATTTTAATCAGCGCTCCATTCATTCATTCCTATCACACACTCAAACCATTCAAAAACGCTCAAACCCATTGAAAAATATAGAATCAACATTGTCATTCAAAATTAATTTGGATAGAGAAAAATCGCGATTTCATTGACATAATTCAAATTGTACGCGTCTTATAGGTTCTTGAAGAAATAGGAAGCTATCTATAGAAGTTGTTTGCATATTTTATTAAAGGGAGGTAATCAATGTCGCTAATTTTTTTCATCTTGAACAAAATTTGCGATATTGGATTACCTCCCATTAAATTCATTCAAAACTCGCTCCGTACACTAATTCAATTTCATTCCAAAATCATTCCAATATCATTTACCTTGTCAATTTCTTGATGTTGTTAACTGTAAAAAGTTATTGCTGATTTAGTCCAATTGAATAAAATTTTCGATTGTTTTACCTCCCTTGAAAATCATTCAAAGCTAGCTCCACATACTCATTCAATTTTATTCCAACGTCATTCATAAACCATTCAACTTTCAAGATGTCACACAGTTAACTACATCGTAAAATTGGCAGGATGAATGATTTTGGACGATGTTGGCAGGAAATTGAATGAGTGGGAGGAGCTAGTTTTGAGTGAAATTCAAGGGAGGTAATCCAGTTTCGCTAATTTTGTTCAGGATGAACAAAATTTGCAATATCTATTATCCCGCTTTAATGAATAATGCACAATGGTTCTATGAATAGTTTCGCGAAACCATCATACGCTTACAAAATTCAATTGTGTTAGTGAAATCGTGGATTTTATCTACCGATTTTTATTTTGAATGTAGTTGTTAATTTTACCATCTTTAGTGATTTTAGAGTGTTTTTGAATGGTTTGAGTAAGTGCTTGGAATGAATGAAATTGGATGGTTTGAGTGAGTGCTTGGAATGAATGAAATGAGCGCTTTGAGCAATTTAGAATGGTTTTGATCGGAATGTCAGTCATTTCCACGATTTTGCTAACAGTTACTGTACCCGTGATTCAAACAAGCAAGCAAACAGAAAGAAAAAACTTTAAAATACTCGTACGTGCAAATCGGTTATCAATACCGCCAACTGATTGTTATAAATTTATCAAAGTTAATCTGTGTTTGACAGTTTGATATCTTATCGAGTAGCAGCAAGTGCATGCGTGCAAAAAATACCAGGAAGACGTGAATAAGCAAACCTCTTTGGTCATGTGGGTGCGTGCAATTTTCGTTTTTTTTTTTTTTTTTAACTTTCCTTTCGTCGACATTTGAAAGTTATAGAAAAAAATTAAAGTGAATTATGATCCACCGGTGTATATGTCAATTGTACATAGGACAAAAATGACTCATGCTGGTCAAAGTTTTTTTTCGAATTATTATTAGACATTATCCACTTAGGTGGACTTCGACATCGGACGTCCGACTTCGGACTAAGAGGGGTCGTCTCAAAATGAAAGAACGGATTTTCGTTGAAACATCATGATTACATTTAACGATGCCGTCTCTGCTCATATTTTTAAGTGTGATTCGTTAGTTTGGAGGTACAAGAAGCTATTAAAATGGTTAAAAATAGACTCGATTTCGGACATGCATGTTGTTTTATCATTTCAATTATGAGCGCTTCTATTTAACCAAGCTAAGTAATTTCTATACTACAACGTAGACATATCAGTTTGTCTGCCCATCTATCTGTCTGCTGACGAACCTGTTAACTCATTTATCACTAGTACTTCAATGCTAATATTTGGTATGCAGCTTGCTTGTTTCAAAAGACAACGGGCAGTGGTCATTTCATCCAAGAGCAATACCAAAACTTTGACCATTATCTCAAAAACTTGTGTTGCCTAGCAACCGGTTATTTTTTGGATGTGCTTGCGGTGTATTCCACATAGGTTGCTCGCTATAAAACAGTTCGAAACCGTGCGCCTTGAGCGCATTTGGTCACCCGAACGTAACACATTGAATTAGACACACCCAGTATCTTCTGACAACATTTGATTTTTACAAAGTGGTAAAAAAGAATGTTATATGAGCCTGTGCGTGACATTTCCAACAATTTGAACTGTTCACGAGTTGCAAATATTGAGTAGCGTAGAAAGCCACATGCTTTAAATTGAAGCTACCTGATGGTCTACAAATACTTTGAGACTGGCCTTACTGGCTATCACGATAAAACGCATAGTGAAGACTCTTGTCAGACTGTGCGGATGGACAGACTGGTCAGAGTCTTTGCTTTGCGCATATTTGAAATTGTTGGAAATCTCACACACAGGCTCATATATAATTGTCTTTTATCAACCCCGTCATTTTATAGAGACGAATAACTCTTAAAAGAATCAAGATTATGCAGTGTGTAGGCCTATTGTATTAAATCGCATTTGAAGATAATTCTACATGATTTGAATAACCTGTATTCGACAGGACTACCTCGTATACTTTCAATTAGGATAAAATGCACTAGATTATAATCTTTCTGCTCTGGTCAGTCTGCTGAAGCGATCGTTACTTTTTTCAAAAAAAAAAAAAGATCGAGTAATCGTTTAATCAATGTCGTTGCATCATCGCCATGGCTTGCGTGTACAATCTGTCACGTGTCTTTTTTTTTTTTAACATAAAATGGAATTTCTGAGAGCAAAAAGTTTAGACTTCGAATAGATATTGACTTCTTAAGAACGAGTCTTAATTCTAATTTGGTTATATTCTTAAAATACTTTTAACACGTATTAACATTTTCTTTGTCCGAGATTTTTTCAGCAATCAAATGCTTAAAGAAATAGAAAAAAAGAAGGAATTAAGTCAGTTTTGATTGGGAAACAATCATAAAAAAATCATGATGGAAGACATTTTCAGTTTGCATTAAAATCGAGATACAGAGCATTAAGTCGGTGTATACAATCAAAGCTTTTAAAGCAACTTGTGTTGAAAAAAGCTTTTAACATTCGAGAATCAAATGTAAACCAATGCAGCATTGTACGAGAATAACATATTTCTTTATTGCTTTTTATTGGTTTTTCATTAAATAATGGTAAATTATTAAATGAAAATCCCTCTCCCAAACCAGTAAAATTATTTAAAAAAAAACCCAACTCTGGTTTCGTTATGTTCACTCTATTTAAAGTTACATGTATTTAATAACTGCCAAATAAATAAAACGAAATGATTCATGATTACGTAACCTTTATCACAAGATAACGCGCTTAAAGGAATTGTGTCATAAACTGTTCTCATTTCGTCTAATTTTTGAGTTAAAGAAATAGAATATTTTTTTGTTTTTTTTCGGGTAAGATAGATTAATTATTCATTTCGTGAATAATGAAAGCTTAAATGTCACTTGTGGCTCAACCACTTTTAAAAATGTGGCCTTTGTAGTTCACCAATGAAATTTAGCTCGACACTGTAAAAAAAAAGATTTTCCTCTTTGTCATTGGGTTTCTTGATGCGTCTACCGAATGTCGGCAATATTAAGACAAAATGTGTGATGGCTGACGTGACGACGTCTTCTTTCTTGGCCAGCGATTATGCACAAATTACGATGAGGCAAAATTTCGATTATCAGTTAAACGAAGCGAGCAATCAAAAAAGCAACCGATAGTTCGGCGATGCGTCAATAACTTTGACGGAAGCCACCTGTCAAAACCAGAAAAAGGTACGTTTGCGATGAAATAAAATCGCAGGTCCATGGCAGATGACCGATTGCAGCCCGGCCGCTCGCCGGCGATTAGTCGTCAATACAATTTCGACACCCAGTCGGGATCCCCGGGGCGATTCTATTTTTAGGAAAAGATAAAGTCAAGATTCGGTATTTTCGACATCCGCGACTTTTACAGATTTGGAGGTTTATTTTATAAAGTAGACGTAGTTCACAAACGCCTAAAAATCTTACAAAATTATGTTACCGGAGATGCACCGATGCCACTCAAGCAAGTCGTCGACTTTACCCTGAAAACATTGTCAAAGCGATTTTGTGACACCATATTTACATTTGATCATCCCATTAAAAAGAATAGTAGAAGAACAAAATGTGTCAATCTCTGTCTTCACTAGTTTCGCAGGATGACTTATATTGAAACGTGTTTTCGTTGAGAATACTTTCTGAATCTAGTAATAATCATTTTTTGTCGTCAGAATCCGTTTAGAAAGGCCACTTTTATGCTGACATCTGCTGGATCCGATCTCTTGTTCAAGCATTGTCCCGAGTCGTAAAGACGTTTCCCAACGTTTTGAAATTGTTACCCC
This sequence comes from Fragum whitleyi, assembly GCA_948146395.1. Classification (NCBI taxonomy): domain Eukaryota; kingdom Metazoa; phylum Mollusca; class Bivalvia; order Cardiida; family Cardiidae; genus Fragum; species Fragum whitleyi. The sequence continues at coordinate 66,231,715 of OX411548.1, read as the reverse complement.
ATTGCGCGTGAATGCTCTCAAAGGGATAACATTTCTCAAACCTTGAGAGAACGTTTACATCAAGTAATATTACGCTTTCTTAACATCATAAAATTATAAGTACTTACTTAATCGAAAAAAAATCTATACATGCAATGAAAAGAACATTTACATGTACTTATATTAGTAAAGGGTTACTGGTATAAATAGTTTATGTATTTTGAGACATCCCCCGCTATTTTAGTAAGTCGGATGACCGATCTCGGAGTTCACTTAAGTGGATAATGTCTATTATGCGGACGTCCACGGTCGTGCTTTTTTCGAATCACGTGTCATTAATGGGCTAACTTATTTCTGACCCGAATCCTACCCAGGGTGTAGACTGAATCTGCTTTCAACTATCAGAATAGCATATTCTAGGCTATTCTGATAGTCGAAACTTGGACCAGTCTAAAGCTAGTAGCCCGATACTCTGAATTGGCGGGCAACATACCCGCCCGGGGACAGAAATAAATTGGCCAAAGGTTATCCGTGAATTTTCTTCCTTTTATTTCTTGCGGGTGTCTATCAAATTTAGTCATAGTAAGCATAATTTGGCTTTTGATTTTCCGATTGAATTTTACTATTGAACTCAAGACCATTAATCGTAATAAGTGATTGCAGCTGAAAACACAATATCCGGCCTTTCGTTCAGAATCACAAAACGGTGAAAACAGTTTGCGAATTGTTCCCCGCTTTGCACGTGCACTTGTTTGAACCGTTTTGTCATCCTGAACGCAGGGCTGTATTCTAAAATCCGTTCTAAGACTATTTATGCAAGCGTTATGTTTTGCCTATGCATTTAAAAAAAAAATATTTACAGATATATAAATTTAATCTTTTTTAAGTGCCTTTTAGATGTCTTTAACTTAGCATACCAATAAATACAATTTTGACACTGCCTTTTAAACATGTCTTTTTGATAGCTTATCAAACGTTATTAAACAATCATTCCCAAATAAATGCGCAATCTCGATACTTCACGGTCACAGACAGAGGAATAGATAAGACGGGGAAAAGCGAGTCTAAAATCGGTATTTCTCAATTAAACCCTATGTTGTGGGTACTCATTGGAATCGTCTCTACAAGACGATTCCAGTGAGTACCCACAAAACAAGATCAATAGTAAAATTAATAAAAAAAAATTTTGATCAAAAAAATACTACTCAAAGTTTGCTAAGCACCAAACTTTTTCGTTGTCCTTCAGGAGGTGATATAAAAAAACACAAAACATTCGTGTTCGTGTTAAAATTTGTACAATAATGTATTGCGAAACATTGTTGACCTGTCACTCATTATTTTTCGTAAACTTTCGTTAATATCCGCGAGTCTATTAAACGAATTTTACTTTAAGATCAAATACAATACTGCCAATGTTATAATTGGGTTAGTAGCACAGAGGTCTAATCCGTTCGCATATAAGAGTCAATTAACTAACAGAACCGGTTCGAATACGCACGCAGTCGGATACAGAAAATATATTTTCCAAATGCTTATAACTTAAATTTTATTATTATCGTTATATGAAGGAAAGGGACAGTTTTATTGTCTCTTAAATTTCTTGTTTGAAATTTACAGGGTTGTTTTTTCTGGATCAAATATATAGTCCCTTTAATGTTTATGGAATTAATAAGAAATTGTTACTTATTCAAGCTGAGGTCACAAGGCTTTTGATAGTCAACTAAGCCTTTTTTCCGCTAACGCAGCACCTTAGCGACTGAAATGAATTATCTTCTTTCGTTCATGACATTCAATGCTTATAATATTTTTACTAATTTGCTTATCGAACGGTACATTTCATTGCTTGCCATTACTTCTGTTAATTCTTTTTAAGGAATTCTTTATCCATTTTTTTATTATTTTATTTTTCCCCAAAAGACCATTAGACATATACAGAATTTAGAAAAGAGGAGTGTGATAAATTTATTCTGTAGTTTTCTAAAAAGCAATTTTGTGTTGTGCGTAGGCTACTGAGCAAACGGAAATCACTTTGTGCAGAATATCAAAAGGATCACCCATATGAACAAAATTTTAAAATTAAACCCTGCCGTGCTTTTTTTATATACAAAGATTTAAAATATAGCCATTAAAAGTAACGCCGTATTAAAAAAATATCAAAAAGCAAAGGAACGACGAGGGGGGAGATTCGATCTTCGGACCCTTGCATTGCAAGTTCCTGACCTTAAATCCGTAGCTATGTATTGTCATTTAACACAACTCGATATATTTTGTTATTTTAATGTACTGTTCGCCTATTTCTAATCTATATAAGGAAGTGGGTTCCGAATATCAATGAAGGTCAACAGGAATATGAGCGACAGGTCAACAATGTTTTTAATACAGTCCGACCGACCAACATAGCAAGTGACGTCATGATTTGTTTGCTATTTTATTGTAAAATATAAAAGGTTTAAATAATAGTAAAAACGCTGGAATTTGACAATTGGGAAAATAGTTCAGGTAGTTAGTGTGTTCGGACATACCTCTCCGCCCCTCGAAAGTAAAGTGACATTTAAAATTAAGGCTCGAAACTCTGTCAGATTACATATGTTTTGTAATATTATTATATTTTTTCGTGTATTTTTCAATATGGAAAATACTTTATTCCATTATGTTAAGATTGGTTTGTTTATGCGTAACATGTGTAGGAAAACTTTTCATTTGATAATGTTGTTTTTTTCTTTCCTCTACTTATGTGTTAGTATTTCCACAAAAATGGAAAGCGTTTTTTTTTCAAATTTAGATTAGGGTGCCTTACCGACAGATGTTTAATGAGAGTTGAATGACAATTAAATTTCAACATTGCCCTTGAAAAGTGAACAAAAAGTGACGTCACTTGCAATATAGGGTGGTTGATTTGTATTGACAAGATATCTAATGCATTACCAAATTTGACACGCAATTTTCTCGTGAAACTCGTGCAAAATGAGGAACCCCGGTTTCTTACCTGTCCTTTCTCATTTTCTACATGTTCAGGTTTCGTGTAGATGCTTAGATCCTGTTTTTCAGTACTCTATGGACTTTTTTAAAAGTCGTTACTAATGGCTAATCCAAATGTCTGACGACATTTATCTGTCCAACAATTGTGGCGTGCTATAGGTAAGGTGGAGCAAGGGGCTTCCGACCGTACCCGTGCACACACGGTCCGTATAGTCCTAGAGTATTGCTAAGAAGAGTGCATTCCACGTCTGGACTGGCCGGCTCGCTCACCTGACTTAAACCCGAAAGAGCATACGTAGAACGCGCTACAGGTCCGAGTTTCGGCTCGCCAGGTCAAGCCAAGGACACTCCAGGTGCTCGGCCAGATCCTTAGAGAAGAATGGTATGTTATTCCCCAAAGAGTAATCTAGAACTTAATCAGGAGTATGCAGAGGCGCTGTCAGGCTGTTATTGACAGTGCCGGCTCTCATACTCGTTATTGAACGAAATGCAATTAAAAGAACACATTTCGATTTTTCCAATTTTCAAGAAAACAGACCAATTTCTAGGGTCTACATTTGAAGTCTTCTTATCATTATAAAGCTTTATTTTCTTCGTACAATTTTATAAACTGATAACAATCGACCATTTTCCAACATTTTTATAATCAAAATTCATTTTTCCTGAAATTATAGTATAAAAAAGTTTTGGTGCTTAGCGAACTTTGAGTAGTTAACTAAACGTACATAAAAAGTAACTCAGGTAATTTACTGAATTAGAAATCTTCCTTGTGCATAGTTGGTACTTTTAATACTAAATATACCTTAGACATCAACTAGAGAAGGACAGGAATTCTCTCTCGCTGAAAAATTTGGTATGAATTTTTTTGTTAAGTTATAACTCTGTATTTTAACAATATCTCTAAAACGAACATTTTATTAGCAGGCATCCCATTTCAAAATAAAATACATACAGGGGGATTTTTGAGGCTCTATGGACGTATCGCATAATGTGTGGCCACATAAGTTAACAAATTTTTAAAAAAATGAAAACTAATATCGTTTACTTATATTCGAATTTGTTTAAGTTCACACTTATTGGATCTCATATGGGTCAAGTGATTTTAAGTCCGGATCTTACTCGGGTGTAGACTGGTCCCACTGTCAACTTTTCTATTCTAAGCTATTTGATAGTCGATATTGGGAACAGCCTTACTCGAAGCGTTCACTTGTATCTCGCTGTCTAAAACATACTCTGATATAGCGGGCATCCATACTCGCCCGGGGTCAAAATACGCCATATAATATGACACCGCTGAATAAGCACACTGGTGGCATGTATTGAACAATCTTACCTGAGTTCCATCATTAAAACTCCTTTCACACCTCTTTGAGTATTTCTAAAAAAATCACATAGATTTTCCACCGAGATTTCGTGAGAGCAAGATAAAAGTGAAAACTCAAACAATCTAAAAATCAAATTCTAAGAAAATCAATTATTTGCACAATGTATAAAAATCAAAATTTATCTAACTACGTTTATCTAACTACATGTTTTAAAGATTGGAAATTGAAATAATAAACACTTTTATTCGCACACACAAAACACAATTTTTTTCTCAAAAGACTACCTCTAAATAATTCTTAGCAATATCATTTTACGCGCTTTAATTAAATATCGGAACTGTCCAGCCCGCCATTATATCATGTGCAATCTGATTCATGTATTTCACACATATGGTTTAATTTACACTGAATATTACGAACTTGCTTTTCCAATTGATCAATCGGTATTTCTACTTCATAAGAATAAATATTATCTGTTGCGTTCGTAGTTGTAAGAGAGGAATACTCAAGGCCCCTCCATCTACTCATTGCGCTGTAATGATGACCTGGCACTTTAAACATTTGGAATGGCCGTAGTTCAAGAACAAATGCGTGGTCTGGTAGATGTAGTATGTGCGCCATCCCAGCACCATGAACTGCAATAAGCACATCAGTTTTGGAAAATACCTCAACCTGTTCTCTGATTGAAATATTTTCTAATTGGACTGTCCTCAAGAAGCTGAAATGTCCGATTGAACTTTCAATTGTTTTGATGACGTCTTTCTCATTGCTCATCTTTCGACACAGTTTGCTTTCTTGTAATTTAACCATCTCTGGATTTGTAATATAGTCATGCCGTATTATGAGTGGAAAGTTGATGTGTTTGCAGGTTATTGGTTTGGTCTGCTCTACTTCAAATGAATCAATCAAATAATGATGAAAATCGTTCAGAAATGGAACTGTTTCCAGTTCATGGAAATTCAAAGGGCTCTCATACCCAATAGGAATCCAAATGAGATTTTCAACCCGCGTAGGATATTGTATTTTATCATGGTGAATTACTTTTTGAAATAGAGTTAACCAAAGTTGGTCAACTATAGTAGGTGGTCTAGAGTCCATTAAGAGAATTTTAATATCGGTCAAATCTATTTTGAATATCTTCCTCAACAGAAAGATGTTATAAATTTCACACATAGTATGAAATAGATTATGCGCTTCATTTCTTTTGACAGCAAACACAAAACCTCTAATTTCTGGTAGGCTGAAGACTGATGTAAATTCGCTTGAATAGTACGTTTTAGTAGAATCTTTTAAATTTGCCAACCATTTCGTATAAGGCGTATCCTCATAGCTTCTATAAAACCAATAACGTGGAATATCGGTTCTGCAAGAAATTTCAAATGTCTTTGTAACCGTGTTTATCCGTGCGTTTTTTAGCCACACAAATTCGTGTCCGAATGCTTCAAAGTCGCCATCACAAGCTCTTATTTTGTTGTTCAACCACATTGCCAAATCAAAATGTGTCTGGTAATTTCGTCTTAAAAACATTCTTTTCTCTGACCGTTTTTGGTATATGAAGGAAATTGCTACTATTGATACGAAAGTTACACCTATAAGATACCTAGCAAAAGGCCGTCGAAGTTTTGTGTTATGAAATCGAATAATTGAATCTGACAGCATGTTTGATTTGTTTGGTAGTTTGGTACAGTGGTTGGCAGCATGAATAGTACCACGAATGGAGAGTCTGAAATAGATGTACATGTAGTATTAAATGAGCATGTGTGTGACAATTTCTAACATTAGACATGTCAGCGCATTGTTCACAATGAGCAGCCTAGACAGCCATATATACCAGTTATTAGCTTGCCTGACTGTTTTCAGATACTTTGAGACATCTTCTGTGTACAAAACATATAGTGAAGACTCTGGTCAGATTGTGCAGAAACACAGGCTTGCCAGGATCTTTGCATTGCGAAAATTTCAAAACTGTAAGATATAATAGGAGTAGCATTAACACATTATTAATATCTGTTTAAACGAAATTAAGATAACAAATGCATGGATAAGAGCTTACCTGATAATTACCTTTTCAAATTGATAAATAGGATAATTAGTTTTATAGACAGAGAAAGAAATTAATTTAAACAAGAAATGCATGAATAAATACATAAACTTTTTAATGTGTATGTTAAAAAAACCATAAGATTAAATGAAATAGATTTACAAGAAAAAAAGATAAATAAGTATACCAGCGGTGAAATAAGTTTGATAAGTCTTTCATCCACTCTTCCATAAAAGTCAATGGACCGAAACTAAAGTAATTTTCAAAGTACAGCATCCGTAACTTCCTCAAAAATCAATGAACCCGAACCAAATCAAACTTGTTCTGTAATCAATCGATGCGGATTCACACACACCCGGCACCGAAATACAGCGCAACATCTTTAAGGGTTAGGAAAAAAGGCCTAGAAAACTGATTGACTGACAGTCGGACAGGCATACGGACGGATAGACAGACGAACAGAGTGCAAACTTATAGTCTCCTTCGGCTTCGCCAATATTAGACTAATCAATTTGTAAATAAATAAATGAATAAGTATATCTTTTTAATCTCTGGCCTTTTGAAGTAATGGAGTGAAATGAAAGAGTATCTCTTTAGCACCATTCCTGAGGAGTGTTGTGAATTTAGTACAATAGCTTCATAGAAGAAGACTTTTTTATATATATATTTTTAATGCACGTTGTTATTTTTCGGTTACGCGACATCCCATAGAACCCAGTTATCTTCCCCTACTAGGAATAAAAGAAGAAATCTGAGAGGGCATGTACCAAGGATCATTTCTATCAAATTTGGTTGAGCTCAACCAAGTAGTTTCAGAAGATAATTCATTTGAAATAAAAGTTCATGCACAGACAGACGCAGGCCGGAAGACAGGCCATTACAAAAGCAAGATCACAATCAAATTACTTAACATATATAAAGTATATAATGATTATTTTAACTATACTGATATTTGAATATGAGTAGTAATATATATTAACATATTATTAATATCTGCTTAAACGCAATGAAATTATCAAACAAATGGACAAGAGCTTATCTGATAATAAATTTTCAAATAGATAAATAATTAGATTGTATTTTAATACAACACGAACAGACAAAAAACAAATGAACAAGTTATAATCACATTTATAAATGAACAAATAAATACATAAAATGAAAAAAGGTAAGTGAAATAAAAATAAGATAAATGAGATAGATTAATATTGAAAGAATAAATAAATAAATAAATAGAAAAATGGATGATTAGATATTGAAATATTTGTTAACAGATAAATAAAAAGATACATGAATGAAAAAATAGATATACAGCCGGACAAAATTATATCTTCTTGATTTAGTTATTTTTATCATTTATTATATTCTCATTTGTGTACATGTATACAAATACTAAACATTTTTATCATACACACTGCACACGACCATCGTAAAACGGAAAATTTATAAGACTGATTAAAACCACGAGACAATTTTCCATATTTTAACTCGTGAAAGTGTGCGTAATAAGAAGAAATGAATTTTGGTATTCAAATGTTTACAATCAAAATTTTCTTTTCTGGATTCTCTTGAAACGGATGCAAAGGCTGGTCTGAGTCTTAGCTTTGCACATGTTTATATTGAAAAAAACTTATTAAGGTAAAAATATTTTTAATTCCAAATTTGAGGCTGTATTTTGTAAAGGCGAAGACGTGTTTTTTTTTTTTTTTTTTTTTTTTTTTTTTTTTTTTTTTTTAATTCTTATGCATATATTTTTCTGTGCAATTATCTGATTTGATAAAAAATTATTACCTTCTGAGCTTTGTTCCTAATTACATGTAAAGCAGTCTTGTTTAACTTGGTTATCAGTATATATGGCTGTGTCAGCATTTAATAAAGTAACAAACCGCCATGGAAAAATCGACAACACGGTTTTAGGAAACAAAATGCGGTAGTGAATTAAAGCCGTTATTCTTTTATAGGTTCTTTATATCACATTTCTTGGAAAATCTAAGCAAATGAGCTCTAAGTGCAAGCAGACAGTAATATCAAAAAAGGTCATGATGCATGTAGTTACATTTTTTTTTTGGGGGGGGGGGGGGAATATATGTATGTATCGACAATCGAAAAAAAATCGTAGTTGTTTGGCCAATTTCCGAGACATTCAATCTTCAGGTCGTTAGACGTTAACAGTCAAAAACCGGGCGTTAACGGGAGAATGCGTGAACTAAGCAGTAAATAATTAACGTGTCGTTAACGCCCGGCTTTTCCTTATTCAAGTATATCGTTGATCTGAGGCCCATATACTTTATTCAAGTTCAATATGACTGTTCTTTTCCTGCAATATATATTTCTCCAAAATGTAATTTGATATTCTATTTAAAGAGAGTCTGTCCAAGCATAATAGCTCCATTAATCAGTATTTTGCTTGTATTTTGCCCTCTGTTGGATCCTAGAAATTTGGTAATGTTGTCTCAAGCTTTGAAATTGCCCGTCTTTGATATTGCTATTCTGATTTATGTTTGTTCCATTTTGAGAAATGAATGTTATTTTCCTACTATATATATATTTGTTGCACTAGCAACTGTATTGGTTATATGTAAGACGAGGGAGTATACAGCCTTACATTGACAAAATGCATTATTTCGATATTTCCTCCGACAATGAAGTAACCCCTGGTATAATATTAAGCATCGTTACGCACATGAAGGTAGGTATCATGGCTGGACATCCTTAAATGTGAAGGTCACGATTAATATTAAGATCATTTACTATAATATCAAGGTTAAATCATCGATACGCACCTTCTTCGGTGCTTTGTACTGCACGCATAGATTGGAACTGCCTTCGATATAGGTTTGGAAGAACGGTCTTTTACAGAATCTTGGTAGCTGTTAATAATCATCTAATTCGTTGAAGCTAACATGGGATGGGCGTACACGTATATTCAAGATACAGCCTATAGCGGGCGTGAAAAAAAATCGTCAAATATTTGGACTCAATGAAAGTGGCTGAACCTTCAACATTCAGTGCAAATCTCTCCGGGATCTATACTACAACACAGCGACCAGTTTTATTAGCAGTAATACCTACATACGTATGTATCGTTTGTTCTCTTGTAAATGCACAAATGAAATTCATTTTTCATCAGTTCTTCGTTTGCAAATAAGCTTTTTTAGACGTGTGTTATACAAGGAAGCTTTTTTCTTGCAAAAATACCTTTTTCAATTCCACGATGTTCCAAACTGTACTAAAGTTCATCTTATAACTACACAAATATCCGTGTGATAACCCCCTATATGATATTTTTTATGATATCACATTGATGTTTTTAGAAAAATGACATAATCGTTTGCGATTATTTCTAGAAACCTGGTAAAACTTGTGTTTCTGATAGAACTATCGTAGAAAACAAGGCTAACAAATTTATAAGATTAATATAATACGAACCCAGTGTTTGCATGTAAAAATATCTAACTCGGTTATGAGAATTGATAATTGTCTCGGCAGAGCCTCAACAATTATCAATTCCCCCAACCTCGTTCGATATTTTTTCATACAAAATACTAAGAATATATTATATATTTTTGTCACAACATGTAACCACTTGAAATAACCATTCAGGGTTTTGTTGTTTACTATGGCAATTAGTTTCTACCGTTTGAACTGATAAATGCGAATAAATTCATGCGACAAGGGCAATCGAATGACATAAATTCTATTGCGTGTCTTAAGTATTTGGAGGATTGCATTTTATTCATCTAGGAAAAAAGAACGCGATTACGACCACATATACCATTGATAACCCTATTTGTCAGTGTAAAAGAAATACAACGATTAAATTGATTACTTTCTTTTTTGATAGTTTGTACTAGAATGGGACAGAAATTAATCGTTAGATTAATCTGTCTTCATTTCTTAATTGTAATGAACGTCTAATAAATCAGTAGTCTCACGTGTCAGTTTGAAACAAGTACAACTATTTATGAATCTTCATTACTTCTTTTAAAGGTAATTTGTACACACAGGAAAAGATAATTGTAACACCCGATTTTCAGCAAAGTATATTTAACAAGGACGAATCAGGGTAGCTTTGTGCATGAAAAAAACAAGATTCTTTAAATGAACTCTATAATTATAAATGATACAGGAAAAACAAGTTCTTTATCCAAATTCGGTCATTTGCTGCAATTAATAAAAAGAACCTATTTCAAAGTATATTTAACAAGGACGAATCGGGGTAGCTCTGTGCATGAAAGAAACAAGATTCTTTAAATGAACTCTATAATTATAAATGATATAGGAAAAACAAGTTCTTTATCCAGATTCGGTCATTTGCTGCAATTAGTAAAAAGAACCTATTTCGACACATATTCTTTCACGGTTTACTATGCTAGGAGAGGTTTCAGACTATCCATTGAGTCTTATCTAAGAGTAAACATCATTATAATTGTACAGACAATATTTTGTTAATTCACTTGTGTCTGAAACCCGACACCCCCTCCGCTCCGCTATTCTGGACAAACGTTTATTTCAAACGCCAACATTACTCTTGAAGCATCTGCTGCAATAGTGCGAGATTTTGAATTGGAGAAACTTTTTCGTGTATTTGGAAACTAAATGAATGTCCAACACATATATGAGTGAGTTCACATCTGGATTTCTCCCAAGTAACATTCAAAGTTTCATTCAAATTTGCCTAGATGTTGAACTGATGTAATTTCAAGGGTTCAAGGTAAAAGAAAAGACCCTATCCCGCCATGCCTATTTTCTGGTCCAATTAAATTGTCTTAAACATTTGTGTAAAGGGTCATCAAAGGAAAATTCTTGCAAACTTTCATTGAAAAAAGTTCATTGGCTTAGGAGTTGATGTTGTCCACAGATTTCATAGTGCAAATAGGTCCAACAACGCAACAATATATATGGGCCGAACAGATTTTCACACCTGAATTCAAGAACAGAGTAGCATTTATGTCAAAATTAATTGAAATTGTCGGATTGTTTTGGGGGAAAACACATTTTGAAAATATTAAAGCGAAAAGATGACCCGCCCTGACAGGCTCATATTTTGACTGTCAATCAAAATTTCATAAACAAATTTTGAGAAGAGTAACACAAGGAACATTTCTGTCATGTTTTGTTGAAATTTGCCCATTGGTTATTGAGGAGAACATGGTTAAAGATTTCGGATTCAAAATATGCCCCGCCCTGACACGCCTTTATTTGGGAATCAATCAAAATTCCACAAATAAGTCTTGAGAAGGTCACCCAATGTACATTTCTGCCAAGTTTAGTTTAAATCCGCCAATTGGTTACTAAGGAGATGTTTAAAGAATTGTTGACGACATCGGACGACGGGCTTACCAGGTACATATCATATTCTTTTAAACAAGACTGTTTGATATTGAAAGCCTTTTACCAAAACAATTAAAACGAATCAAAAGTTATGTAATCATGCTTGTTAAATCATTCTGATTGACTCATTGATGGTGAAATAGTTCACGATCGGATGTGCATACTTTAAAGAATTCAATAACATATTTTCATTTACTACTTTTATTAAATGTCCTCATATTAGCTGTCCTGCGTTGAGGAGGACAAAATGGTGCCAGATATTTGCATTCCCTAACAACCTAGTCTTTGACGCCCCTTAGGAGAAAAGCTTGTTTCGAGCAATTTCTTCATCGTCCACCATGTTTTTTCCCAAAAGCCATCTTTTTATAATTTCACCGTCTAAAGAATATCGTTTGCAACTTTTTGAATTTGGACCAGTCTAAAACTTTTATCTTATAACTATACAAATATCCGTGTGATAACAATCCGTATGTTATTTTTGTATGATATTACATAGTTATTTTTAGAACAATGATATAATGAGATTATTTTTAGAAACTTGCATTTCAGATAGAAAAATCGAAGGAAGCAAGACAAATAGAGGTTATAAGATAAATATAATACGTACTTCGTGTATTGTATGAAAAAAATATCTAAGTCGGTTCTGAGAATTGATAATTCTCTCGGCAGAGCCTCGACAATTATCAATTCTCCCAACCTCGTTAAAATTTTATTTCATACAAAACACTAAGTATGTATTATATATTTATCGTTCAGTTGTGGGATAAACATTCTATAGATTAAATGGAGAATAAACAATGTTAATCCATAAAAGGTGCAGTTGACACCGTTTTGTAATCCTAAGCGCACGGCTGTTGTCGAAAACTGGAAGTAAAAGGAGGCTGATTAATTCAGCCATACCAACAAACCTCGCTTTATGTGCTTTTGCGATAAAACTCATTTTGTCCAACATTGATATAGGGTAAAGCTGAATATGTTGATCTTATTACTGCGGTCTACAATTACCAAATTAAGATAATTTAAATTAAAATCAAAATAACCAATATTTAACACTGAAATCTTTATGTGGAAATAGATGAAGGTAAGTACGAGATTTCTGAAATCACGTTCTAGTATCGAGTTGATTGTTAACAAAACCTTTATTGGTGGCATTTTGGAACATATTGGCCACATAGTTCTCCTATTTTACACTTTATAGTCTGAATTTGACCTTTCAATTCATCCAGGGGTATTTCCACCTCATAAGAAAAAATGTTGTCAGTTTCATTAGTAGTGGTAACAGTCGAATACCAAAGTCCTCTCCAGCGACTCATAGCTCTAAAATGATAACCTGGTAATTTGAACATTTGGAACGGTCGAAATTCTAAAACAAAGGCGTGAGCTGGTAAATTCAATATATGTGTCATCCCAGCCCCGTGTACGCCAATTAAAACGTCAGTTTTAGCAAATATTTCAATCTGCTCTTTAAGTGAAAAAGTTTCCGATTCCATCGTCTTTAGATGACCGGTCTGCCCTATAGACGTTTCTATCGTTTTAATGACTTCTTTCTCATTAGCAAGTTTTCTGTATATTCGACCTTCTCGTGACCTCACCATTTCTGGATTTGTAATATAGTCATGTCTTAGAATAAGCGTATAATTGATGTGGTTACAATCTAATTCATTAGTACTCTTTACTTCAAATGCGTCTACCAAATTATTATGAAACTCATTTATGAATGGAATTGTTTCCAATACATGAAAGTTCAAAGGGCTCTCATAACCGATAGGAATCCAAATTAAATTCTCAAAACGTATTGGTTTATCTATTGTCTCGTGATAGATAACTCTTCGAAAAAGTGTAAGCCAGAGCTGGTCCACTATTGTTGGCGGTCTAGAGTCCATGAATAGAATCTTCATCTCTTCCCTTTTTATATTGAAAATCTTCCCCAAAAGAAAGATGTTGTAAATTTCACACATAGTATGGTATAAGTTATGCGCCTCGTTTCTCTTAACAACTAAAACCAACCCTTTGACTTCTGGTATGCTCATGTAAGGCGTGTAACCATAAGCTTCATGCAAATAAAGAGAATCCTTTAAATCTTTCAACCATTTGATATATGGTGTACCCTCATAGCTTCTATAAAACCAGTATCGTGGTATTTCAGTGCTACATGATATTTCAAAACTTCCTTTTATAATATTTAACCTTGCATTTTTCAGCCATACTAACTCGTGGCCAAATGCCTCGAATTTCCCATCACATGCCGTGACCTTTCTATTGAACCACGCTGATAAATCGAATTGGGTCTGATAATTTCGTCGGAAGAACATTCTTCTCTCCGACCATCTTTGGTATATAATGGAGCTCGTTACCATTAAACCGAATGATACAGCCAAAAGAAATCTTGCTAGTGGAAGACGTAGTTTAGTGTTATGAAATCGAATTATTGAACTTGATAACATGGTATTCCAACTTCTGCAGAACTACTTTCTTCTAGTCGACGTGTGTTCTGGAACAGAATAAAACGATACACGACGCTTTCAAAGATATAATTATTTCAACTGGTTCATCTGCGAAAAAGAAATATTTTCGATATCTCTTCCATTTTTTTTTTCATTCGCTGTAAAGCACACTTTTATCAGGGTTTTTTTTTTGCAATGGTTCTCCTTTTGCGTGTTTTCCTATGGTGTAAAAAGAAACATATGCATCGATCCATGTCGTTTCCGAAAACAAACGTTACATGTACTGATTATTTTACTTTTCAACCTTGGGATATACTTTAGACATGTAATTATCAACGGGCATATTGAATTCCCGCGACAATGGTCATTTTATAAAGGCTGAAACTAGGGGCCTGTTTTACTAAACATCTCACGATCATTTTTGTCTAAGTTAAAAATTAAAATTTTTGCTATAGTAGTAAATAAGTATGGAATTCTGCCAACACCTCATTGGAACCTCCTTTAAAGACGCTTCAAATGAGATATTGCTAGGCAGAATCTAACAATGAATGAAAACACCAGGTACGATTTTCGTAAGATATTTAGTAAAACGGGTCCCATCATCGTATCTTGTGTTCAACATTTTAAAGCTTTATCGTAGAAATTGAAGCTATTGTAGACTTAAAAGAAAAATAACGCATATTTTTTTTCATTTTTTAAAAGTAAGTTCTAAGTTTAAACACGAATCTTAATAAAAAGTTATATTTACAACAAGTATAGTACTATAACAAGCCTTGTTTGTGTTAAATAAATTTTAATAATGTCGATATATATTGTCACAAGACAAAGTAATTAAGATTACTTGTTATCATGTACGAGCAAAATGAAGCGTATTCGCAGAGTCCTACGAGAACAGATATACTTCAATTTCGTTTACTTTTATATTATCAAGGGTCAAAACATGTGCGCATACAAGGTCTTTGACTATGTTATCAATGTATTTTATCTCTCATTTTCCATCGATCTTCAAAGACATAAAATATAATCCGCGGTAAGGTCTGATTTAGCATTTTAAACATAAGAGGAATGGGATAGTTTCGGAGGATATGACGATGTCCAGCATGTTAACATGCTATTAATTTAAGTTGCAAACTAATAAATTTTCGCCATCAAAATGGCACAAAATACAAAAATATACATTATGATAAAAAACACTATTTTTAAAGTGTCTCATTTTTTTTACCAAGTTTGCATGCCTACTTAGTTGAATTCTGTTCGTTTATGACACTGTTGTTTTTTTTTTGTTTGTATTTTTGTTTGTTTTTTTGTTTTTTTGTTTTTTTAAATTTTAAATCAAGCTGTAGAGGAAAGCAGTTGATCTTGCAGCGGAGAAAAAAAAGATATTCCCAAAAGGTTAGATCTTCATGGGTAACAAATGTGACCTTACAGCATATAAAATTTTAATTTTGCTGCAGAGGCTTTGTTTACATTAGTGCAGAGAAAAGTTGACTTTTCTGCGGAGAAACATTTGGACCTTGCTTTCGGGACAAAAGTTATCTGGCCGAATAGAAAATTTTTATCTTGTTGCATGGGGTATTTTAATCTTACTTGGGAGGGGAAATTCTTGCTGGGCGAAAAATATTTATCTCAGAGGGGAGAAAAAGTTTGATCTTGCTGTTGAGAAAAACAATAATGTTAGACTTTAACTTGTTGTAGCAAAAATCTGGATATTGCTGTCGAGAAAATCTTTGGTCTAACTGCAGAGAAAGCTTTGTCATATTGCTATGGAATATTTGAATATCGATAAAATCTTTATTTTGATTCATAGAAATATTGATCTTACTGTGGAGAAAAATAAAAATGTTTCTGCTTCTGAGAATTTTTATTCACTCCCTGCAGTGTAAGATTTACATTCGCATCTGCAACACAGGAAATCTTGGTCTTGTGCTGAATATTTTGGAATAGCTGCAGAAAAAAGGATGGCGCATGGAAACAATTTGACCTCGCACCGAAGAAGCATTTTTGTCTTGCTGCCTTCATTGCTATTGAATGTTTTTAAACTTGCTTCTTAGAAAAAAAAGATGTGATGTGGGCAAAAAGATTAATTTAGTACGGAGTTTAATTTTGCTTTCACTGCTAAAAAAACCTGCTTTGGAGAAAAGGGTTGATCTCGATGTTGAGGAATAATGCAGAGATAACCCCCCCCCCCCCCGATCTCTCCACAAAGGAAAACTATAAATTCGCTGCAAAATACATTTTTTGATCTTGCTGCAAATAATATTATATCACTACGGGTAGTGTGTGATTCCTTAACTTTTCTTTTGCAGCTAGTTTTAAATTGATCTCTGAACTCATATATATATATATATATATAAATGGAGCGTAGTGTAAATTGTCTGAAGAAATATCAAAATCTTTGTTAAAGTGTGATCAAAATGCTCAACAGTAAGATTTGTTTTATTCATTAAGATTAAAATATATTTTTTCTTCGAAGTATTGTCAAAATTCTCTGCCATGAAGTTGATATTTTACAACACAGCAAGATCGAAAATTTCCTATGCAATAATATCAAAACAATTTATACCCTATCAAGATCATTTCAAGATCATTTATTTTCTCCTCAGCAAGTTCAATTTTTATCTGCATAGTAAGATAAAAAATCCCTACAGCAAGATTAAGATTTCTTATGCAGCTTTACCAAAGGTTTCTTTGCAGGAAGATTTTTTCTCCGATCAAACATATTGTTTTCTACAAAAGTATAAAAAGTTTTTCCCTTTTCGAAATCAATTCTTTTTGCTGTAGCGAATTTAAAATTGTCCTTGAAAGTAAGATAATGGTTTTCTCCGTAGAAGGATAGAAAATTTTCTACGCAGCAAAGTCAGGATTTTACTCCACAACAAGCTCATTTTTTCTCCAAAGCGAGATCAAGATTTTTTTTACCATATAAGAAAGCCTTTCTTTTCTAACAATATTATAAGTTTCCTTGCAGCAAGTACAAAATATTCCTTTCAAGTAAGACCATTTTTTTCTCCACAGTAGGAAAACCTTTTTCTTCCCAGCAAGATCGAAATTTTCCTCTCTAGTAGGATGTAATTTTTTCTCCACATCAAGATCCAATTGTTTTCTCAACAGCAATTTCAATTTTCCCCACGGTAAGAGTTAGAGAATCAAAATTCGTCTTCAGCAAAATAAAAAGTATCCATTTCATCCAAATCAACATTTTCTTCGCATTAAGTTCATATTTTTCTCCAAATTTCGACCTTGCAAGATTCAAGATCAAAACATCCCCCCCCACACACACACACAAAAAACACAACATTTTCTTGCAATCAAAATTAATATTTCTTTGTAGCGAGATCAAGTATTTGTTTCAAGCATGTTAGAAGTTTTTCCATAACAAGATCATTTTTATTCTCTGCAGGAAGATCACTTTTCCCCTGCTGCTAGATCAAAATTTCCTTTTCAACAAGATCAAAAGTTTTCTTTGTAGGTAAATCAATTTTCCCCACAGTAAGTTTAATATTTTCACTGAACAAGATCAAACTTTAGCAGTAAAACCATTTTTGAGGATGAAAGCAAGATTAGAAAAAATATTATTAAGGAGGAGGATTTTTTCCTTCATAACTCCATAGTGGTATCATATTTCTTTTCTGCAGCAAGAAAAAAAGTTTTCTCTGCAACGGGATCAAAATTTTCATCTTCAGTGAGATTTGAATAGCGTTTGGTAAGAAGTTAAACATTTCTCGGCAGCAAGTTCATTTTTTTTTCTTAGAATTTTTTTCCTCCGCAGCAAGAACAAAAGATAGTGACAATGATATCAATTCTTATATTATAACTATACAAATATCTGTATGATAACATCCCGTTTGATGTTTTTTATGATATCACATGGTTATTTTTAGAACAATAATATATTGTTAGTTATTTTTTGAAACTTGCATTTCAGTAAGAAACATCGACGAAAACAAGACAAATATAGTCCAGTCAAAATATGGTAGGACCCAAAACAAATTGCAACAAAAACAATGTTGTGTTTTTTGACATCCACAGACATACCAATTTAATATATATAAAGTAGGACAAAATCGGAAGATACGTATTTTGATTTTTTTCGCGATTTTTATCATAGATTTTTACCAACTAAACCTGCAAAGACTTTTTGACAGAAAACATGTTTAAATCTAAAAGTAGAAGTTGTCGGTATACCAAAAGCCAAGTAGTGGGTTGTAATAAGTTATTCGCTAATTGAAAATAGGATATTCTTCGTAATTTGGTCGGTTTTAGAGATAATTTGTAAAACATCTTACCCCACCCACTCATTTCAACATTGCAAAGTAGTAGAAAATGGTCGCTTTGGCAAAAAAAGGGACATTGGCTTCTTAAGTAGCTCTAGTCATTTTTAACAGTCCAAAGTCTTTTCAATGTTCAAGTCAAAGTCGATTTGAACCTTTAAACACCCCCCCCCCCCCTCCCCGCCCCATGAACAAATTTTAGGTGAGCAAGGGTAACTAAGAATAGTTGTAAATATATTCGACAGTTTTATTTAGCACATAATAAGAAAAAAATCTTTCCAAAATTTAGATTTGATTTTATCTAAACCATTACATATGGTCTTGGGTTGACATGTTCTTTAGAATATATAAAGAAATGGCAAGAAGGACGTATTTCATGGGTTGTCCGTCTGTTGTACATAAGAGTTTAATTTCATTTTGAAAATAAATCAATTCTCTCTAAGAAAAAGTTTTACACAGCCCGTTGGCTTATTTGTATCTTACCAAGAGCCATAGATTTGTCTAATTGTCTCCAATTACGGAATTTGAGCTACACCTAGTACTATACAAAGCACAAAGACATTCATGTATATGAAGTTTGGAGGGGGCGGGGGGGGGGGGGGTAACTGTATGACAAAAAATCCCAGTTTTCACACCAAAGATAGCCTGGTAGGGATGATACTAGTTATATGTGAAAACATAATGCAAGAACACACTAGTTTGACCTTATGTTTATAAACTATTGTAAGATTTGATATGCTGAAACTTTAGGGCTGAATGTTTTGGGCCAGATATTTTTTTTAATAATATAAGTTCTTTTCACAAATTCTAACCTTGAAGCTATTTCATATTTTTAAAAGCATAAGATTCGCACAAATTTAATACTTTTTTGAATTCAAAGCCGATAAAAAATCACCTGTTTTGTTCGGAAAGGATTTATCATCTGTATGAACAATTTCATCACACTGCAAACAGAGGACCTAACCATGATTTCTGGTATTTTTCTCATCGCTACTACCAGGAAATTCCGTTCCGGGCTACATTCTTTTTAAACGAAGATATTGTTTACAATCATCTACCCGTTGGTTGGAGACAAGTGTCAGACAGGGTGTGCTGTTATCAGAAATCGAATCTTGAAACCCGTATTTTGAATCCCAGCGCACAATTATCTGACCTGTGACGACGGTGGAATTGTCTGGTACTGGTTCTTTCGAATGCAATGTGATGTTGGCCCCATTCAAATGCTTATTTTAAAAGTTAATTGACAAACTAAGGTAAACTGTGAATGTCTTTAGATTTTGAGATTTTCATATTAGGCGTAAAGAAAGTTTAAATTGAAAATTTTCAAACAGGTGCATCACATCAATGACTTAGGAAACAGGTTTTGTTTGTTATTTGGCAGATTTCTCTAAACATAATGTGTTAAATTGAAGAATGGCATAGGAATGAATTGGAATGTGCTCTGATTGCCAATTCATTGGAAGTTTTGATTTTTATTTAAAACAAGACTCAATAAACTAATTTTGATGTGGATAAGTATTCGTCATTAATTTAAACACTTATACGAAGAGATCGTGCTTTACTAGTACTAAAAATATGAAATGATTAAAAACCGTATGAGAATGTTATGCCAACATTTCGTTTTAAAATGAATGAAGAACAAATGATAACAAGCTTATGCTTCAAAATTTTTCACCAAGTGAATGTTCACAAACAATTTGTATATCGAAATTATCAAAATGACAGACTATGTGAGGTATAAATATTAATTTGGAATGAAGTTGTCTAACGAATCTCTCCTAGAACACCATGCAGATCGATTACAAACGCCCCCTATATCGCGAGGCATTGAAATGGTTGAAAAACGCTTTGATTTAAAAAAAAAAGGGTCAGGAAACACCTATCTTAGTTTTAAATTAGTTGACTTGATCATCGGCTTATAAATTAAACATGTTAAACATGAATCAAGAAATAATTCAATAGGTTTGTGAATTTGACCCTCTAGCAAATTTGCGTAGTATGTTTCCACGAGATGAAAAGGAGATTTTTTTAAAATTTTGAAAAATATCAAGGACCCTAACCTTAACAATTCACGATTATCTACCAGTTTTGTTTATAAAGTTATATCAATTTCATATAATGTTCTTGAAATGCCTAATGGATTGATAATCGTAAACTGATTTGGAAAAGCAGCTATAGACTAGGAAAAGGATGTAATGGTGGTACTGGTGTGAGAATAACAGGAATCCATTGTAAATTATTGCTGCCGCCGCGATATAAATGAAAGATTATTGAAAACGGCATACCCACCCCCCATTCAAACAAACGAAACTTGAAATAACTTGTCTTGATGTGAATAATGTTAATTTCTACCATATTATTCTTTGATTTTGATTAATGTAAGGAAAAAGAAGGATAATTATGAAAATTTTAAAATTTCAACGAAAAATCATTTAAGTAGAGAACCTGGAGATCAATTTCGGTTAATCTTTATTAGAATGCCATCCAAGACACATAATTTAGTAATTTTTTTTAAGCTTTAATGGGTTAAAGTTTAACTTAACCCTTTCCTGTTTTACAAAATTTTGAACCTGTCCAAATTCAAAGGTTTTGCATACGAAAATTTAAAGTGAATTTAATTTGAAGAAATAACCATTCCATAGGGTAGAAAATATTGTGGAAAAAGAAAAAATTGCTTGTCAGGAGCAATTTCTTCTTTTTTCACAATATTTTCTCAGTCATAAAATCACAGGCACGTAAAAAGCAGGGATTAAACAGCAAAGGGTTAAGACAAATTAATACGAAGATAAGACAAGCTTGTACAACCGAAAACTTTTTATTTTTTATGTATCTGAAATTACAACAAAATTTTCTATAAAATTTGATCTTAATGCAGCTGTGGTAACCCCCTTTAAGGTTATCAAATGACCGCGGTTTCAGTGTCGTAACTTACTTTTGCCAAGCCTCTTTTAAAGTTTTAGGAAAGGTAATTTCAGAATTTTAAAAGTTTCTATGTGTCATTGTTATACTGAATTAAAAAAGAAATGTAGCACTAGATAAGTGACATATATATACCTTCACTTTGAATTGTTTGGAAGTGAAGTTTCAGAAAATTCTTGTTAGACAGACAGATCACAGACATTTCATTATCCAGTTTTCTTCAAAAACACAAATGTGCGTTTTTATATAAGACAAGGTGTCAAACTAGTCCTGTACCTCATCAACTCTCACCATTTCCAGCATATCTTACACGATCTGGTAACAATGAAAAGGAAAATTATCAAGAAAAAAAAGCTGATAACAATGTTGTCAAAATATGATTAGACTTAGGAAGTAACAAAATTTAAATTAAGTGACTAATGGGAGAGTTTACATGAGCAAATGTTGGATACATGGTCTTTTGTCATGAAATATTTTCCTGTGGGATAGGCAGACATACAAATAGAGCAATCCAATAAAATGATATTGTTTTGAATTTGTTGACAAGGGTATATATGAAAATGTTTCAATACCAGAAGTTTTTTTTCTATCCATTCTAATGTTAAATCAAGTGGGTGGGGTAAGATTAATTTGAATTTATCTTTTTATGTTTAAAATGTCATGCATTTTACTCAAACCATTAACAAAAGCTGTGGTTGAATTTCTAGAGGTAATTCAAATGATATTTGATTAGTTTTGTTCGCACAAATCAGTTTTATTCCAGGTATATCACACAATATTTTCATTAAATTGGTTGTATTACGGGCATTACTAGTGGGTGTCAAAATGTATGGAAAAATCAAAATACGTATCTTCCGATTTTGTCCTACTTTTGGTATGTCATCTAGGGAGGGTCAAGCTACTCAAAAAAGCCAAGAACGTTTTTGTTGCAATTTGTTTTGGGTTGAGGCCATATTTCGCTATTTTGACTGGACTAATAGAGGTTATAAGATAAATACAATACGTACTTAGTGTATTGTATGAAAAAATATCTAACTCGGTTGTGAGAATTGATAATTGTCTCGGCAGAGCCTCGACAATGATCAATTCTCCCAACCTCGTTAGATAATTTTTCTCATACAAATTACTAAGTACGTATTATATACTTAGTTCGAAAAGAAAGTGTGCACTTACGAATTTGCAATATCCCTGAAATTATGCAATCTTTCCTTATGAAATGTCGCATGACTATCCCCAAGAGCATGTGCAAACGATATTTGAAATCAAAAATCACGCAATTAGAAAAAAATTTCTGCTAAATTGAGATATAAGATTTTGCATGTTTTGAATGTGCAACACGAGTAAGACGAATAATTGGTCTAAAATACACTCATTTCAATCTTTGTGACTTTCCTAAGCATAAAATCACACCTTCAATACAATTGTGCATGATGCTACAGCGTTGTTTAGCTACCAATAAACGTCGTTGAATAAAATCGAACCTTTTCAGACTTACAACGTCATTGAAATTGATTGAGCATTCATAGAAATTGAAGTCATCACTTTGTAAGGTCTTAAATAAGCAAATCGAGATGTCATAGAACGCCATAGCACCATTCAACGACAAGTTACGGGCATAACAACGTAACAATGTCTAACGTCGACGTACACGTAACATCCGCATAGAAATTAAAAATTTTGTTTGGAAATGGCTTGGAATGGCTTCTTAAAATCTATAAGGCAACATCAACATATAGCTCTTACAAAAGTAAAAGCTGTAATGAGGTCAAATCTTAACAATTTAAGTTCTACCTGCGCGTATGCAGCATGCGATTCTTTATCCAAATCTGATTTGACTTTTAATTTCAAAAGGCCTTGACTAAAGTATGGTATCAAATTTACTCCATGATTTGCCCCCAACTTAGTAAAAATCTAGATAAATGCAAAAAAATGAAAGTGCACTTTTTCTTTTGGAATTCAGTATATATTTATCTCTACATCCAAGATCATTATTTTTTGTAGCAACTTCAAAAGTTTTCTTTTACAGACATTACAAAATTCTCCGGTGTAAAATTAGAAATTTTCTCAACATCAAGATCAAAGTTTTCCTTTGCAGTGATCAAGATTTTGTCCCGAGAGCTATATATATCAGGTTTTTTTTTTCAGAAAGATAATACATTTTCTCTGCACTGTTTAAAATCCCGTTGGTTGATTTAAAATTCATCCATTTCAAGCAAAATCCTATGGGCAAGGGTTTTTCTGCAAAGGGATCAAAATATTTCTGCCAAGCATGGTCAAGATTTTTCTATGTAAGTGAAATGAACTTTTTCCGCAGCGAGTCCATTTTTTTTCCACGGCGGTATAAAAAAACCCTCCGAAGCAATATCATTTTCTAATAGCAATAATATTTGAATTGTTCTATGCAGGCAGATCAATTTTTTCACGCGAGTTCAACATTTCTATGAATAGGGTAAAAAAATTGTTGCAATATCGCAGGGATTTTCTGCAGGCCTGGGTTGTGCATTTTCAGTCTTTTTCTTTAAGGCCCCCTTTTCTGTCCTTTTTATTCAATTATTTATATCTAATCAGCACAAGCTTTAACAAAATAAAACTTTAAATTGTTTTCATCTTTTGCAATAAGATATTTTTGGTGCCCCTTAAAACATATGTTTTACATCTTTATGATTTAATATAACAGGTTTCCATCATTTTTCGTGCATTCTAATTGGCTTGAAAACTGGTTTTATTCCTCAATGAAAACAATTTCGATTTTTGCAGCTATTTTTATGCATGTGCGAAAAGTAGTCCCGCAAGTAATCAGTCTGATTATGGTGAGATTCTTCCATTTGGCTTCATGATATTAAAATATAAGAAATGAAGAAAATATTTCTAAATTTAATTGAGTTTTTAAAATCAAAACTTAATCACACTCGTGTTCATACATTGTGATTAGGTTTTTCGTGTCATTCCTCAATGAAAAAAAATCACTTCATCTCTTGATTGAATGTGAGCATGGAAATGTGTATCATCATAAACGAAACAATTTATCATTATTATTTTTTTATTATATTTATTTTATTTGTTGTTGTTGTTGTTGTTGTTGTTGCATTAATTGTCAGAAATAATTTTTATCATTATTTAAGTGCTATGGGTTAAGCAAATTGGAACACGTTTCTTTTATTTGACATGCTTTGTTGAGGACAAGAGCCGCCGTCATAGCGCAGTTGGGAGCGCGTCGGACTGTCGATCTAGATCTGGTTAGATTCCCGACGGCGGCACTCATCCTTTCCGACTCTTGGTCTACAACCAATGGGTTGATAATCGTAGAACTATGTGGGAT
Organism: Fragum whitleyi; assembly: GCA_948146395.1. Taxonomy (NCBI): domain Eukaryota; kingdom Metazoa; phylum Mollusca; class Bivalvia; order Cardiida; family Cardiidae; genus Fragum; species Fragum whitleyi. The sequence continues at coordinate 66,207,104 of OX411548.1, read as the reverse complement.
AGCAGCTGGAGTCTAGGAAAGGATGTGGTGGTGGTACTGGTGTGAGAAATACCAGGAATCCATTGTTAGGTGCTCCAGCCGCCGAGATATGACTGAAATAATGTTTAAAGCGGCGTAAATCTCCATTCAAACAAACAAAATTTGATAAGGACAAGAATCGTTAATACACATATGATCACCAAACCAGGAAGACCTAAAGATACAAGCCGATTGGCCAACTATCGCGTTCGAGATAATCTTTTTTTATCTTTTTTTTTCTCTCTTTAAGAATAAAAAAATGGAAAAAATTGCACATTTTTTATAATAATTAATTAAACTTTGTAAAATCTAGAAAGATTCATTGCACTTTTAGCACAATTAAGCACACCGAGTTGGAGGGAAGCTTTTGGAATCACCCTTTGTCCATCGTCAGTATTGCTTCGTGCATTTTCAACATGTTTGATATAAGCCAAAGGCGTATTAAAGGCAAAATTAAGACTCTGGTCAGACTGTGCGGATGCACAGGCTGGCCAGAGTGTTTGCTTTGCGCATATTCGAAATAATTGGAAATCTCACGCAAAGGCTCACATGAGAATTCCTCTCCTTTATCACTCAACATTTTTTAATGGAATGTGCCCGAATATTTCTTAGGAAACCTTTTTGAAATTCTTATCGCAGATTCGAAAATTTCTTAGGTGACCTTTGTGGGTTTGACAGACCGGACCTTTTATCATTTAAAAGACTTGACACCCATTTTCAAAGTGAAAAAAGACTCAATTAGTATGGGCGTGGCAGGGGGTTGTTTCTTTTTCTTTTTTTTTTTTTTTTTTTTGTTTTTTTATTTTTCTTTTATTTTTTTATATATATAGTTTAATTCGTTTTTCACTGTTTGTCTGTTTTGTTTTGATTTCGGTTTTTTTTTTTTTGTGACCTTTTTCAAAAAAAAGGTTAATCCTGACTAACTTCCGAAATATGCATGGCTGGGCAAGGAATTTTTTTTTTTTTTTTTTTTTTTTTTTTTTGGCTTTAAACTTTCTGAATTGCATCACCTAATTCACATCTCTAATTCTATTTAAATTGTGATGTTTATCAATTTTGAATACTTTTTCAACACTAGTATAATTACTACCTCGAAGTAACAAGCATTTTAAACGGGCTTTTTTCACTTTCGCGACAAAGCTAATAAATATAATAATTGAAATTATACACTGATGGAAATTAAGAAAAGGGTTAAATATACAGGACCATTCAAAACATTAACAACATAAACAGATGAAATAAAAGAAAAAAATCGTAGAAGAAAAATAATCATTTGAAAGCAAATATTGATGCAAGTGGTAGAAACTGATAAGAAAGTAAAATGAAATCAACTTGATTAATTTTTGTTCTTATGTTGACATTTTAACGACTTGTGCAATGCGCATTACGTGAAAATTAGATTAACTTTTTATTTTGTTTACCATCAACCTATAAACAAAAGCGTAACTACCATTTCGCACATTACGCAAGTGTATAAAAGAAATAAATTCTCTTTGGAAAATGTCGTTGCTGAATGATCATAAAATCGAAACTACAGCTTAAGCTGTAGTTACGATGTTTTTATTATTCACAAGCGCTCAATTCATAGAAAAGGGGAACTGATGGGGGGCATTCATCTTTTGTCACAGTCCACATATGCATATCGCCTTTATCCTATATATTCTTTGTTGGTCGCCTTCTGAATGCGTATAAATTTCAAAATCCTAGTTTTGCCCATGTTAAACTCATTGTTTTCAGTTACAATGTGCATTTCGATATTTATTATGATGATTTGCAGAACCTCGAAGTAATAACCCTTTTTCAATTTACTTTACCAAAACTTTTAAATATCTTAAAGCTGCTTAATACCACTTTTTTCTTTTCGTAATTATTTTACTTTTTATCATTTTTTTAATTATGCTTGTGAAGCATAATGAAAAAGGTGTCTTTTAGTATGGGGTTATGTTCTAAGAACCTATTAGAAAAATTCATTCAACTTTGAATCATTTAATTCTTGTTGACTTTATTTATTTATTTTTTTTTTTTTTCATGTATTTTGATTGTCTGAAATTTCGGTTTATTTCGGAATGAAAACAATTATAAATTCGCATTTAATTTTTAGCTTCAACAAAAAGTAGTCCCATAAGACATCTGATTCATACCAATGTGTGATTTCGCTTCGCAGAGTGATAAGGATTTTTAGCGCCATACCTCCATGAAAAAAACAATCATTCTTTTTTTATCTTTAAAATAGGTCTTTTCGCAAAAAATGATTTGGATTAGTTGATAGCATAAATAATTAGCATACATTTTTCTACTACCAAAAGTCACACGGCTGAAAACTTTTTGTTGTCGTTGTTTTAGGTAAGCTAATTTAGAGTACACAACTTATTCGTTTGCATGAATTACAGTGTACACTAAAAATGCCCTTTTAAATTGCATTTGATAAGAAACACGTTTCTTCTATTCATATTTTTGTTACATTAAAAAAATACAATGCATCTTTATCTTCAAAATGTCCTTTATATTGGTAGAAATAGAAACATTGTCTTCTATTTGTTTCTCAGTTAACTATTATTCTGCTCAACTTAAATTTAAGTTAAAAGATATTACAGTCGATATTGCTCGAGCGACCACGTCTATTAAGCGACCAATTTTATTAATCGACCACCATAAAAAGTCCCCGCAACGTAAGCACTTTTTCTGAAAAAGAGAACATTCTTAACGAAAAATTTGGTTATTGTTGATATCTTATGTTGTTGGAACCCATTCGAATCGTCCCAATAAGACGATTCTAATGGGTTCGAACATCATGAGATTATGTACGACTTGAACGACAATCTATAAATGCTTTCAAAATAACTTTCACATTTATCATGGTATTTCGTATTAAGCGACCATTCCCATAAGCGACCATTCCCATGAGCGACCGCTTTTTGGTGGTCCCTTAAGTGGTCGCTTAACACAAGTTTTACTGTATCAATTTTCATATGCGTAACTATGATTTTGAAATTCATACGCACTCAGAGGGCGACCAACATAGTATACATCGGATATGTGGACTGTGACAAAAGATAATTGTCCTCCGTTTCCCCCTTTTTTTTCTATGATTTGAGCGTTTGTGAATAATCAAATCATCGTAACTGCAGCTTGAATAAACTTGAGTAATGGTAGAGTAAAACTTGTGTTAAGCGACCACTTAAGGGACCACCAAAAAGCGGTTGCTCATGGGAATGGTCGCTTAATACGAAATACATTATGATAAATGTGAAAGTTTATTTTGAAAGCATTTATAGATTGTCGTTCAAGTCATACAGAATCTTATGATGTTCGAACCCATTAGAATCGTCTTATTGGGACGATTCTAATAGGTTCTAACAACATAAGATAGTAAAAATCACTAATTTTTCGTTAAGAATGTCCTCTTTTTCAGAAAATTTGCTTACGTTGCGGGGACTTTTGATGGTGGTCGCTTCATAAAATTGGTCGCTTAATAGACGTGGTCGCTCGAGCAATATCGACTGTATTTCTATCACGCACGTGCATAACGTGAGTAATGGTAGTTACGTCCTAAATTTCAGCGACATTTCAACCAAATTTGCTCAAGTTCTCACCATATTAAAACAGTGACGTAGAAATCATGTTGTATAAGCTAAGCATCCTGGTTCTAGGTCATTTCCGTAAACTTGAAAGTGCCTCTGGCGTAGGTATAGTGATTTTGGGTCATTTCTTTAGGTAATTCGGCTTTTGGCGGTACTTCGGTTTATACGCTTGGAGAAAAACAAACTCCTGAAGTGCTTTCCTATCATTTGTAGATCTATTTGGCATTTCATGATTTGATGATAAAACGTGGGAAGTCAAACACTGCGTTTTGTCATCAAATTATAAAATCTCATATTTTTTTTACTTTTCTTTGACTATCTTTTTCGCAACGTCATTGAAAGTAATGTTTGTGACGTCACATAAACCCGTGTACGATATGACGCGAATAACACTAAAAAAAAAAACAGAAAAACGCACAATTCCGGAAAATCGATGTCCAAAGCAATTTTATCGAATGTTTCTAAAGATTTGACACCAACTTTTGTTCCTATGCCAAGGAGAGGTCAATGTCTGTCTAATAAAAATAGTTTTAAGTATTTATTCCTCTAAATCATGAAATAAGTGGATTTTATAATGGTGTAAAATGTGTAAAATCGCGTGTCCAGTTTTAGGGTAGTAAGTTTTACCTTTCCTCGATGGGGTTTCTTTTATTTCTTTCGTTTTGACAAATTAATCAAATTTGCCTTAAAATTTTATTTTTTAAACTGCAACCCAATCAAGATGCCCATGTATCTTAGTTATTTTTGACAGCTTTCTAATCAATGTCACAAAAAGTACAGTGAATTACGTTACCGCTTTGAGGTTAACATAGAAATGGTTTCGAACAACCGTAGGGAAGAAATAATATGTTAAAAAGCTTCACATATGATACAAATTTAGTTTAACAATCTATATGGTTGCCCGAATCTCTTAAAGAAATCGCCTTCCACTCCCTAAATTAGACTTTCATTTTTCAAGAAATAGAAGTGAACTACGTTACCATACAGATCTGCTTTAAGAAGTAAATGAATTTCATTCTAACTTTTGTCAGTTAAGGCTTGGATTGTACCTTTCAATATTAGTTTTTAAAGTTTGTAAAGTATCTAAAGCACACATAATTAAACTACAATAAATGAGTTTTAGTGAACTACGTGTTTGTGAATTTCGTTGCTATTGTAAACAGAAAAATGCACTTTGCATCTTATATCGCATAAAAAATACTCTTGAAACTGTTTTAGCGATCAGTGTAACATACTGGGTGTTAAACTAAACACAAATTACAATGAGACTATAAGGTGAGTGCTTAGAATTTATCAAGAGATGCCACATTCAATACCAGGTCGAATAAAGCTCAAATATTGGTATGAAGATATGTTGTTGAAAACACGTGTATGTCTTTCACGCTAGCTTGGATAACTCTAATAAACATAAATTAGACCGTTATGGTGATTCTTTTGATTTAACACCCATGAAGCATTGTGTTTTTTGGTAACGTAGATCACACGGCTGGTAACGTAGTTCAAAAACAAGAAATTTGTTTAATATGGTGGAAAATTGTTTTTGATCTTGTTAGTGGTAAGAAATTCAGTAGCCTTAATATTGAAAGACTACATACAGAAGCTATTAAACCTTACAAAGGCCCGAAAAACAAATAATTTTCATCTAAGCGGGGATAACAAAATAGGTATGTGGAAAAATACATTTTTTGTTTGGGGATTCAATCAAGAATTTATATATACGTATATGTACTTTTTTTATTTAATATTGTTGTAAAACTATTCAAATGATATTTTTTTTAAATGAATAGAAACTTTTTTCATGGTGTATGACAAAATTTAGTGGGTCAAAGACATTATTAAGCATGTAAATTTTGTTTTCAACTTGGCGTTTCCTTCCTCTTTTCTACTTCGCTTTTACAAAATTGCAGTGTAATAAAACAAAAAACAAGGGTAAATTTGACAGATTATCTAGTAGTCTTGGAAATAAAGTTGGATTTAAGGCTGAAATCCCAATTTATGAAAAAAAATATTTTCATATGAAAACTGAGTTTAAATAATTTTTCAAGAAATTATTTCATAGTCTCAGTTAAAGGGAATACATTTACTTCAATTGTGTTAACAAAGAAGGTTTGAAAAGAGATTTCGAACTTACATTACATGTGAAGAATAGAATAATCATTAAAGTAATTCATTTGAATTGAAAAAAGTAAGTAAAAATTCAATAGAATACATGTATTATTGCAAAAGCGGTGACCTACGTTACCGGACAATTTTTGTAAGAATTAGTGTATTTTTTATCAATACCCTCTTTCAAAATCACCAATTATCCCATCTTACATTCCCAATGTCTTGCAAAGTGTAATAACAACAGGAATTTTGAATTCTCATAAACAATATGATCTTAACATAATGTTTCGTTTACTATTTTTTGACTGCAAAAAATTTTACAAATATGCATCGACAATACTGTTTTGAATAGCAATATCGAATATACAGATAGTTAGTATGACAGTTGTTCAGTGTTGTATCTATTAAAGAAATAGTTTACTGAAAATAAATCAAGAGAGAGTTGTTCTAGCTACTTTTCTTCATGGAAAAATAGTCACCATAATATATGACTTAGTTTTATCACGTAATTCACTTTTAAGATTTACCCCTGTATTTCAAGCTCGTATTAAGAAAATTTCCGAAGGTCCAGTATTTTCAAAGACAAATTTTACAAATATAAATGTATAAGATTGAAAAGAGACCAAAATAAGGAAAATCTAAAACTAAAAATCTCTCGGACAAATTTGACTGAAAATTATGCGTTTTTTCTGGTTTTTTAGTGATAATGCCTAAGCCCTCATTATTCCCGAGATCTATTCCGTTAAATCGCCGAAGGTTCCCGATTGTAGGTTAAGATCTCCTGTACGACTTTGCAGCCTGCCAAATCTTTACAAACATGTAAAGAGGGGTCAGCGCAACACTATTGTACGTGCCTATTGTTATATAGGCACTTGCAATAGTGTTGCATTGACCACTTGGTATGTATGTAACAGATACATTTCCTAAAACATCTTTGTTGAACCAATTAAGAGATCAAGAAATTAGCCTATATGTCCCCTACAAGCGCATGTCAATAATGAAAAGCGATTTTTATCAAAGAGCCATAACTCTGTCAACTTGAATTCGATGGATCGTAACCCAAAATGTCACTTACACATCTCTACTTGATACTGATCCCACTTGAGATTATTTCATCGAGGCATGAAACAAGAAACCGAATCATATTGTATAAAAACGCGAAGTTGATCCATACTTGAGTGTTATTAGGTAAATGTTTCACACTAGCATGAAAGCAACAATTATATTCTTCATATCTTATAATTCAATACCATGGCACAAAAATGTAAAGATGTGTCAATGATGAAAGAGATTTGTAGTTGGACTACTTTGTGCTGAAGTTTATAAAAAGCTATGAACTTAAAAAAGATGTATCATTGAGACTAGGACTTCTTTTTGTGGAAGCTTACAAAACAGCTGCGTAATTAAAATTAATGTTATTGAACAATAAAATCAATTTTAAAAAAAATCAGAATGCACGAAATGTGGTGGAATCAACTGAAAATAAATTATCTAAATATAAAGAACGAAACTTTCTTTACCTAAAATTCCCTGTAACGTATCAAAAAATCTAACTTTTTGTTTGTCGAATGTGATTGCACCTCTTGTTATCAGTAACAGTTTGGGGTGTATGCATTTCACGTGTAAATGGGTAGTTTTTATTGGCTGAAGATAACGGAAAAAGGGGCCTTAATGACAATTTTATCAACAATTTCTTTAAACGACATCTCCCCCTAAACTTATGAGTCAGAATCAACCAAACTTGGCAGAAATATTCCTTGGGTGGTCCCTTGTAAAAATTGCTAAAATGGAAAGGATGCATATCCCGATGAAAACAGTTTTGAGTGATCAGCTATATATATAAATATATATAACAAAACGACATAGAGAAAAATACCAACGTAATTACTTTCTAAAACACCGGATCCCTAAGGATGCATGAATACTGAATATTTCGAAATAAATTTGAGTTAAATAGTACGGGAAAAGTAATGTTTGCGGCTTTTTCCCGCTTCTAGATAACGCATGTAAAACATTAAAATAATCAAAAGCAAAATGAAATACATATACCATCAAAGTTTAAAATTGTGTCGTAATGGCGGCCTACATGGAGGATGATGATCTCGCGAGATTTCGCCATTTTGTTTTATTATTTATTTTAATTTATCAACAATTTTTTCTTCGATTTTATTCCTGTCGATCATTATCAAAATTTAGATTGTTGTCGTAAAATTAGGATAAGAATCAGCCTTACATGTAAAAAGTTACACATTTTGACTTAAAATCTCGTCTGGATGACGTTTTCTTTTTACCCTCCGCAAATCAGTGACGTAATTCTACACTTTGGGGAAAAAAGACGCTACTTTTTTCCGCTAAAACAACGTTATTGTTCTTGTGCTTTTACGTCGGGTTGAAAAGCGGGATAAGACTTGAAAGAGATTAAATCAATAGCAATATTCCCGGTTAGGACTTGAAAAAGATGAAATCTATAACAAAATTCGCAGTTTGATTTTTTTTAAAAAATGCAAATACAGCTATTTTAGCTAAAGCTATGGCGGCCAACACCTTGTCGGAATCGCATCCTTTAGGATTTAGACCTGACGCAGTTTCTATAATACGTGCGCCCATATTCAAAGTTACATATTTTACAAAGAGAATCCAATAAGAATTGTTTTGAGTATCTTTCACTAATATTATGTTAATTTCTTCCGATGTTAGTGCTTATCTATTCTAAATGACTGTGACTGTCGAAATCAATCTAGAAAATCAAAGACCTGAAAGGCCTAAATTGAAGACAGGACTGAATATTAACAATTGGAATGAAAATTGTGGCGTTTTGAGAAGATCTCTAGAGTGGGAATCAAAAATTTAAAACAATCATTGATGGTTACATATGGAAACTGCACCTTCCTAACAAATGAATATGCTTTCCTTTGAAGACTCATCACTTCCAGATAAACCTATCCCTCTAGCCAATTCAAGCTTAACAAGGGGGTAACTGCCTTCAAAATCGCTATTTATCCCCAAGTGTAAGTTTTCAATATCCTAAATGAAAAATATTCATTCAACCAACAGAAATATGGTGGCAATTCCTGTATTCTAAAAACTCATAAGAATTATTGCAACCCTGTTTTATAAAATTGTATAGATTATCCCCAGCAATCCACTATGATCCAAATCCGATTTTATTCCAGTCAAACTTATTAAGTGGATGTGTAAAAATCTTAAATAAAATGTTAATCCACATGACACACATTGCTTACCCCTTGATGAAGTGCTGAACATTTCATTGCCATGGTTAATATTGCCCTGAATTGGAAATTTGTTCAAATTTCTTTTACATTTATTATCTGATCCAGGATTTGACTAATTATCTCCACATAGAAGAAGCAATGAAAGTAATACCAATATTCTTATACTTTTACTAGTCAAAGTCAATACCAAGAAGAAGTATTTTCCCGTACAATAGCTGTAGCCTTTTTTATGAATACCGTTTAAGTTTCTTCCAGGAGTGAAACATTCTATTCCTATTTTTCCTTTGAAATATTTCGATCTCCATTTCAGGTTATTCTCCTTGCATTTGGTCTTACTTAGTAGAAAATTATTTTTACTACAAAATAATATATAAACTTGTTAAGATAACCAACCTTTCAGGCCTTTTCTCGGGACTGCTTTTCTAGAACAAGATTCGGATTGAACTATCCGGTGAACTATCAATTTTGACAAAACTGCCAAAATGACAGATCGTTAAATGGAATCCCGAGCTACAGCATTTTTCACCTTGAGTAGAATTCTTTCAAAGTCCCCTCCAGAATGTTACAAATAAATCCATTCCAGTTTCCAAAACACTTTTTGTTATTGTCAGAAAATTGTCGAAAACAAAAGCGGAAACTCAAAACCGGGGTCGCGCATGCGTGGTACTACTGTATAGGCCATTCGGGACACCAATTGGCCAATCTAACGCATTCGTCACAACTCGGCCGATTCCGTAACCTACATTTAGATAGATCTGAGACTTCGGAGATCGCCCGATGATTGCCGAGTGAATATCACGATCACGATCTGTTGCCATTTGCGGAAATGACCGAGTGATGTTCCGAATGCTGTACAATATGGATAGACAAAACAAACCTAATAATAAAGTGATTTGATAAGCCATCGAAATTTCTCCGTAAATCCAAGAAAAAATTCAAACCTAGGAAATTCCAAGGGTTTACGAGTTTATTCAAATAGCCTTGTGCTATTTTAGTTTTTATCCATTTACACTACGACAGGCCCGGGAGACGGATAAATAAAGCAACCTTGAGGACACACAAACACACAATTTTACGAGAAATAGGGAGTCTAAAATGGGGAACTGAAAATAGCTTGCCAATGCTATGCATAGAAACAGTTGTAGGATGCAATTGAAAATTTGGAGCAAATGCAAAAGATTGCAGCCGAAAACGCTCTAATACAGCACCACTTACGAATGTAAAACACGTTTCTGCAGGCAACTTCTGCATAGATCACGTGTTCACTCCACTGAGGTCCCGGCCAGAATTTAGGTCAGCACCAAAATTTTACGGTATATTGCTACAGTATTGGTTATTTTTGCCGCGTTTATTTTTATGAATGGGTCTACTTTTTTGAGCGTAATGACACGTGTAGGTTTGTTATCAAAATCCGATGGCGACGATCCCTATATTGAAAGACAGGTTTACCAAAACGACATAGAGAAAAATACCAACGTAATTACTTTCTAAAACACCGGATCCCTAAGGATGCATGAATACTGAATATTTCGAAATAAATTTGAGTTAAATAGTACGGGAAAAGTAATGTTTGCGGCTTTTTCCCGCTTCTAGATAACGCATGTAAAACATTAAAATAATCAAAAGCAAAATGAAATACATATACCATCAAAGTTTAAAATTGTGTCGTAATGGCGGCCTACATGGAGGATGATGATCTCGCGAGATTTCGCCATTTTGTTTTATTATTTATTTTAATTTATCAACAATTTTTTCTTCGATTTTATTCCTGTCGATCATTATCAAAATTTAGATTGTTGTCGTAAAATTAGGATAAGAATCAGCCTTACATGTAAAAAGTTACACATTTTGACTTAAAATCTCGTCTGGATGACGTTTTCTTTTTACCCTCCGCAAATCAGTGACGTAATTCTACACTTTGGGGAAAAAAGACGCTACTTTTTTCCGCTAAAACAACGTTATTGTTCTTGTGCTTTTACGTCGGGTTGAAAAGCGGGATAAGACTTGAAAGAGATTAAATCAATAGCAATATTCCCGGTTAGGACTTGAAAAAGATGAAATCTATAACAAAATTCGCAGTTTGATTTTTTTTAAAAAAATGCAAATACAGCTATTTTAGCTAAAGCTATGGCGGCCAACACCTTGTCGGAATCGCATCCTTTAGGATTTAGACCTGACGCAGTTTCTATAATACGTGCGCCCATATTCAAAGTTACATATTTTACAAAGAGAATCCAATAAGAATTGTTTTGAGTATCTTTCACTAATATTATGTTAATTTCTTCCGATGTTAGTGCTTATCTATTCTAAATGACTGTGACTGTCGAAATCAATCTAGAAAATCAAAGACCTGAAAGGCCTAAATTGAAGACAGGACTGAATATTAACAATTGGAATGAAAATTGTGGCGTTTTGAGAAGATCTCTAGAGTGGGAATCAAAAATTTAAAACAATCATTGATGGTTACATATGGAAACTGCACCTTCCTAACAAATGAATATGCTTTCCTTTGAAGACTCATCACTTCCAGATAAACCTATCCCTCTAGCCAATTCAAGCTTAACAAGGGGGTAACTGCCTTCAAAATCGCTATTTATCCCCAAGTGTAAGTTTTCAATATCCTAAATGAAAAATATTCATTCAACCAACAGAAATATGGTGGCAATTCCTGTATTCTAAAAACTCATAAGAATTATTGCAACCCTGTTTTATAAAATTGTATAGATTATCCCCAGCAATCCACTATGATCCAAATCCGATTTTATTCCAGTCAAACTTATTAAGTGGATGTGTAAAAATCTTAAATAAAATGTTAATCCACATGACACACATTGCTTACCCCTTGATGAAGTGCTGAACATTTCATTGCCATGGTTAATATTGCCCTGAATTGGAAATTTGTTCAAATTTCTTTTACATTTATTATCTGATCCAGGATTTGACTAATTATCTCCACATAGAAGAAGCAATGAAAGTAATACCAATATTCTTATACTTTTACTAGTCAAAGTCAATACCAAGAAGAAGTATTTTCCCGTACAATAGCTGTAGCCTTTTTTATGAATACCGTTTAAGTTTCTTCCAGGAGTGAAACATTCTATTCCTATGTTTCCTTTGAAATATTTCGATCTCCATTTCAGGTTATTCTCCTTGCATTTGGTCTTACTTAGTAGAAAATTATTTTTACTACAAAATAATATATAAACTTGTTAAGACAACCAACCTTTCAGGCCTTTTCTCGGGACTGCTTTTCTAGAACAAGATTCGGATTGAACTATCCGGTGAACTATCAATTTTGACAAAACTGCCAAAATGACAGATCGTTAAATGGAATCCCGAGCTACAGCATTTTTCACCTTGAGTAGAATTCTTTCAAAGTCCCCTCCAGAATGTTACAAATAAATCCATTCCAGTTTCCAAAACACTTTTTGTTATTGTCAGAAAATTGTCGAAAACAAAAGCGGAAACTCAAAACCGGGGTCGCGCATGCGTGGTACTACTGTATAGGCCATTCGGGACACCAATTGGCCAATCTAACGCATTCGTCACAACTCGGCCGATTCCGTAACCTACATTTAGATAGATCTGAGACTTCGGAGATCGCCCGATGATTGCCGAGTGAATATCACGATCACGATCTGTTGCCATTTGCGGAAATGACCGAGTGATGTTCCGAATGCTGTACAATATGGATAGACAAAACAAACCTAATAATAAAGTGATTTGATAAGCCATCGAAATTTCTCCGTAAATCCAAGAAAAAATTCAAACCTAGGAAATTCCAAGGGTTTACGAGTTTATTCAAATAGCCTTGTGCTATTTTAGTTTTTATCCATTTACACTACGACAGGCCCGGGAGACGGATAAATAAAGCAACCTTGAGGACACACAAACACACAATTTTACGAGAAATAGGGAGTCTAAAATGGGGAACTGAAAATAGCTTGCCAATGCTATGCATAGAAACAGTTGTAGGATGCAATTGAAAATTTGGAGCAAATGCAAAAGATTGCAGCCGAAAACGCTCTAATACAGCACCACTTACGAATGTAAAACACGTTTCTGCAGGCAACTTCTGCATAGATCACGTGTTCACTCCACTGAGGTCCCGGCCAGAATTTAGGTCAGCACCAAAATTTTACGGTATATTGCTACAGTATTGGTTATTTTTGCCGCGTTTATTTTTATGAATGGGTCTACTTTTTTGAGCGTAATGACACGTGTAGGTTTGTTATCAAAATCCGATGGCGACGATCCCTATATTGAAAGACAGGTAAACCTGTCTTCAATAAAAATGAGAAAAATCAAGTAGCCATCGATTTGATAAATAGCCTATTTTGGTTTTTTGAAAATTAGTGATCATGTGCATTTTTGTACAGCACCTGGGAAGTTTATCTTACATTTTAACTGTACTTATTTTTTTATTGGATTTGATACATCATTTACACGTGTCGACACAGCAAAAGTTTGGGGTGCAGGAGCCTTATTGTTAAATTCGGTAGCTTAAGTTGAGTAAATTATTAAATCAAGAATGGTTCTTTCTTCAAATTACTGTTCACGCCTATAGTTTAAACCTATTAATATATTATTAAAACAGTGTAAGTAATTTGGATTATTGCTAAAAAACATAATAGCGAGCGCAGCTCGCGAACGGCCGAAGGCCGTGAGCGCGAAGCGAGCGTTTTTGGTAACGTGTGTTATTCTATTCCATTCTGTTATACTGTCAAACGAAAAAATCGTGTCATTTTCCACACGGAGTGAATTCACTTGCAGGACCGAAAAAAGGTTAAAAAATGTATTGAAAAAAATACCTTAACGAATCCTTTGTAAATGAAAGATTAAAAAATTGAAAATTAATTTAAGTTATCCCGAAAAAACGACGTTTCTATGAATTTCTTATTTTTTACCGGAAGATACATAAACAAAGTCAAAATCGAGGCAGACCGAAGCATTTCGCACGGAAATTCCCACAAAATAATTATTAACTTTCGCTATACAGAATGACAAGGCTTATTTGAACATTCCTACCTTTAGTCCTTACTCATATAAAGCCTGGAACACGCTTCAAACCTCAGATTGATGCATGCATGTTTAGATTGAAAGATACAAGATCTTTATTTCGAATTTTCGGCCCGCATTGGAGCATACAAAGAGGCATCTAATGTCAGAAACAGAACATAATCAAGGAAAGAATTTCAAATGACAGATACAATGTAACGAAAGACGTAATAAGATGGAAAATGTGTGATTTTTATCCAAATGCAAACATTCACCAAACCAGCACCCTCCCCCGGACATCAACCCCCACACTATAAAAAATAATCAAGAAACCTGCACCCAAATCATTGACACTGAATTGTCATGGTTTGGCCCCCTGCTAGTCAAACACAGATCATGTGAAAGCATGTCAGCAGACAGCGCAAGAATGGCGAATACTCACACATACATAAAGCTCACACCAAAACCACTCAAACACCATTAATGTATTTTTTTCTATAAATATATATATAGAAAATTTAAGTTAACATTACTCTTATTTTCAGTCCAGAACAGAAACTTGGGGTATTAACGTGCACCCAAAGTCAGTGTGCCAAAAAGAAAATATTTCAAATGAAAATGATCTTTCTTACAACTGTGAGATAATTTTCTGTTGTATAGGGGTGATTTTTTATAGACTACTTATCAATATTCAAATGAACAAATTTTGCTAATTCATGTACTATTTCATCATCCCCACAATTTAATAACCAGAAAAATGTGTTAAAGTCATTAATTCGATTAAAATTACTACATTTTTTATCAAAAAGGGTTATAAGGGGTTCTCTGGTAGAGTTAAACCTTGGACATGCCAATAAAAAGTGAATTTCATCACCTTTAACACCAAGTGAACAGTTAGAGCATAAACGATCAGCCCTGTCAATTTTTGCATATCTTCCCATTTCAATGTTCAATCTGTGAGCTGAAATTCGCAAACGAGATATGTCTCTCCTGTGAGCAAAGTTTACTTAATTTAGATATTTCTCATAACCAAAAGTACATTTTATTTTCGAGTATGTGTCTAGCTTACCTACGGAGAATTTATTTCTTAATAAATGCCATTCTTCTAAATATTTCCTTTTGAGAGCCTTGGTTAATTTCTTCACAAACAAGGATCGTTTCATAGATGCGGAATTTGTAAGCGGCATGTTGATAAGTTCAGAAATTCTCTGTATTGAATTATACAAGGAATTATTACCCCTTTCAGTAGATTTTGAGCATTCTAGCGCATCATGCAAAAGTGAATGTTGTTCAATATTTTCGAGACGATACCAGTATTTCAGCATGGATTTAATAATATCTATGTAAAAGGGATATCATCCTAACTCGGACATAACTGCAAAATTTGTGCTTTTCCGATTTACTCCAAGTATGAATTTACCAAATTTTATGTGCAATTTTTCTGCCTCTGTATTGTTATAAATCTTATCTAACGAAATTCCATTACAAAACTTGGAGCTTGCAGGATTGAAGACTCCCCAAATTTCACTACCATATAGAAGTATAGGTTTTATGGTATGATCAAAAATGTGCATACTTGTTTTTAAAGTCGGGTGTAAATTCAAAATAGTTTTACACAGTTTAAAGTAACCCTTTAATCCCTTTTTGTAAAGGTCAGATTTGGCATACGAGAAGGAACCAGATGCTGAAAAATAAAGACCTAGGTAACGATATGTTGAAACACAGTCAATAATAACATCACGGAATGCAAATTTGGATTTAATGAGTCTACCTGCTTTATTGAAAACAATTATCTTTGTCTTGTCAGTGTTAACATTGAGACACCAATCATTACAGTATTTTTCTAATTTTTGTAGTTTTTGTTGTAACCCAACAGCAGACTCAGACAGTAACACAACATCGTCTGCATACATCAAACAGTGTAACTTGATATTATTCAGTTTCACAGGGTCAACACATGACTGAAAGTATTCTGGTAAATCATTAATGACAATTTTAAATAGATTCGGACTTAGTACATCTCCTTGTCGTACACCAACTCCTTAAACCTTAAAATGGTTTGTTAAACCGTTGGCTAAACGAACACATGTCTGGCTATTCTTGTACATATTTGTGATAATGTTATAGAATTTTTGAACCAATTCCAAGTTGGAGAAGTTTAAACCTTAGTCCTTCATGAATGACAGAGTCAAAAGCTTTGCGAAAGTCTAAAAAGCATGCATACAATCTACCCCCTGGTTTACAACAATACTTATCAAAAAGGGTTTTTATACGCCGCCGGAGGCGGACGTATATTGGCGTCATCTTCTCCGTCTATCCGTCCGTCCATCCGTCCGTACGTCCGTCCACTTTTCTTGTCAACGCAACTCCTCCTAAACTACTGGCTGGATCTTCTTGAAACTTGGTCAATGTTATCACCTCAATTGGTAGATGTGCATGAAGGAAGGATTTAACGGTTCGTTGATTTTTGCCTGAGTTATGCCCCTTGATAACTTAGTCTCTGGGTCCACTTTTCATGTCAACGCAACTCCTCCTAAGTTTCTGGCTGGATATTCTTGAAACTTGGTCAATGTAATCACCTCAATTGGTAGATGTGCATGAAGGAAGGATTTTACGGTTCGTTGATTTTTGCCTGAGTTATGCCCCTTGATAACTTAGTCTCTGGGTCCACTTTTCATGTCAACGCAACTCCTCCTAAGTTTTTGGCTGGATCTTCTTGAAACTTGGTCAATGTAATCACCTCAATTGGTAGATGTGCATGAAGGAAGGATTTTATGATTCGTTGATTTTTGCCTGAGTTATGCCCCTTGATAACTTAGTCTCTGGGTCCACTTTTCATGTCAACGCAACTCCTGCTAAGTTTTTGGCTGGATCTTCTTGAAACTTGGTCAATGTTATCACCTCAATTGGTAGATGTGCATGAAGGAAGGATTTTATGATTCGTTGATTTTTGCCTGAGTTATGCCCCTTGATAACTTAGTCTCTGAGGCTTATTGCCTCAGTTATGTCCCCTTAAAATTTAGTCTCTGGGGCTTATTGAAATTGCAGCCTTGTGAATGCAACTCTTCCTAAGTTTCTGGCTGGATCTAAATGAAACTTGGTGGATGTTATAACCGAAATTGGTAGATGAGCATGAAGTAAGGATTTTATGGTTCATTAATTTTACCTAAATTATTCCCCCTTAAAACTTAGTATCTAGGGCTTATCGAAATTGCAGCCTTTTGAACACAACTCCTCCTAACTTTTTGTCTTTATTTAAATGAAACTTGGTCAATGTCATCACCATAATTTGTAGATGTACATGGATCAAGGATTTTATGGCTCATTTATTTCCCTGAATTATGCCCCCTTAAAACTTAGTGCCTGGGGCTTATTGAAATTGCAGCCTTGTCTTGATTTAAATGAAACTTGGTCATTTTCAATTTGGTTCTGTCAAAATAAGTAGTGTCTACAATTATTTTTGTGAAACAGCAGCAAAGTGGCGGCGTATTTTGTGACGATGGCACTCTTGTTAATATAAACATATGGTCTGATGTACGTGCATTTTTTTGAACATATTTGATATAATGTTATAGAATTTTTGAACCAATTCCAAGTTGGAGAAGTTTAAACCTTAGTCCTTCATGAATGACAGAGTCAAAAGCTTTGCGAAAGTCTAAAAAGCATGCATACAATCTACCCCCTGGTTTACAACAATACTTATCAAAAAGGGTTTTTATACGCCGCCGGAGGCGGACGTATATTGGCGTCATCTTCTCCGTCTGTCCGTCCGTCCATCCGTCCGTACGTCCGTCCACTTTTCTTGTCAACGCAACTCCTCCTAAACTACTGGCTGGATCTTCTTGAAACTTGGTCAATGTTATCACCTCAATTGGTAGATGTGCATGAAGGAAGGATTTTACGGTTCGTTGATTTTTGCCTGAGTTATGCCCCTTGATAACTTAGTCTCTGGGTCCACTTTTCTTGTCAACGCAACTCCTCCTTAGTTTCTGGCTGGATCTTCTTGAAACTTGGTCAATGTTATCACCTCAATTGGTAGATGTGCATGAAGGAAGGATTTTACGGTTCGTTGATTTTTGCCTGAGTTATGCCCCTTGATAACTTAGTCTCTGGGTCCACTTTTCTTGTCAACGCAACTCCTCCTAAGTTTCTGGCTGGATCTTCTTGAAACTTGGTCAATGTAATCACCTCAATTGGTAGATGTGCATAAAGGAAGGATTTTACGGTTCGTTGATTTTTGCCTGAGTTATGCCCCTTGATTACTTAGTCTCTGGGTCCACTTTTCATGTCAACGCAACTCCTCCTAAGTTTCTGGCTGGATATTCTTGAAACTTGGTCAATGTAATCACCTCAATTGGTAGATGTGCATGAAGGAAGGATTTTATGATTCGTTGATTTTTGCCTGAGTTATGCCCCTTGATAACTTAGTCTCTGGGTCCACTTTTCATGTCAACGCAACTCCTCCTAAGTTTTTGGCTGGATCTTCTTGAAACTTGGTCAATGTTATCACCTCAATTGGTAGATGTGCATGAAGGAAGGATTTTATGATTCGTTGATTTTTGCCTGAGTTATGCCCCTTGATAACTTAGTCTCTGAGGCTTATTGCCTCAGTTATGTCCCCTTAAAATTTAGTCTCTGGGGCTTATTGAAATTGCAGCCTTGTGAATGCAACTCTTCCTAAGTTTCTGGCTTGATCTAAATGAAACTTGGTGGATGTTATAACCGAAATTGGTAGATGAGCATGAAGTAAGGATTTTATGGTTCATTAATTTTACCTAAATTATTTCCCCTTAAAACTTAGTATCTAGGGCTTATCGAAATTGCAGCCTTTTGAACACAACTCCTCCTAACTTTTTGTCTTTATTTAAATGAAACTTGGTCAATGTCATCACCATAATTTGTAGATGTACATAGATCAAGGATTTTATGGCTCATTTATTTCCCTGAATTATGCCCCCTTAAAACTTAGTGCCTGGGGCTTATTGAAATTGCAGCCTTGTCTTGATTTAAATGAAACTTGGTCATTTTCAATTTGGTTCTGTCAAAATAAGTAGTGTCTACAATTATTTTTGTGAAACAGCAGCAAAGTGGCGGCGTATTTTGTGACGATGGCACTCTTGTTAATATAAACATATGGTCTGATGTACGTGCATTTTTTGAAAATCCTATCTGACAATTACTAATAACATTATTTTCCACTAAAAATTTATCTAGTCTGTTGTTAAGAACAATATTAAATAGTTTACCTATTGCACTCATAATTGATATTCCCCTATAATTAGAGGGGTCCGATGTATCATTTGATTTATGTAGAGGAATTATGTAACTATCAGACCATTCTGAAGGATATTGGCCACTTGAAAGACAAGCATTAAAGAGCTTTAGTAAGCACAGGCCCAAGTAATGATAAGCAGCCTTAATCATTTCATTTGATACAGTGTCAAGTCCAGCAGCTTTATTGTTTTTTTTAGCTGTTTAACAGCATTGTTAATTTCTTCTATTGCAATAACATTATCTAGGTAATTAAAAACTGGCTGGCTTTCTAGTGTTTGGACCAAATTATGAAGCTGTAAAACTCTATCTTCAATTTTTTTTGGAATTTCCCCTAAAGACGAAATGTGAGACCCAAGATTCAGGTTTAATATTTTCTGCCGGAGAGGTTTTGTGCTTCTCTTCTTTTAACATGTCTATCAAGTTCCAATACTCCTTGGGATTTTCTGAATGCAAATTTTCAATCTGCTCTAACATCTGTTGTTTATATTGTCTCTATTTGTACTTTTTTATTTTATTATATATTCTATATGATTTAAAATATCTGCCCCTCACAATAGGGTCATTATGGTACATAGAGTATAATTTTCCATTTGAAATTCCTTGCTTACGCATCTTAAATCTGAATCAAACCATTTCTTGCGTTTCCTTCGGCTATTTTTAACAGTAGATTTAATAAATTTATGTTTACCAATTTTTGTTGATTTTAATGAAATGCTAGCAGCTTCAGTAATAATATCTTTAATTTGGCAAGCAGCATATTGG
Organism: Fragum whitleyi; assembly: GCA_948146395.1. Classification (NCBI taxonomy): domain Eukaryota; kingdom Metazoa; phylum Mollusca; class Bivalvia; order Cardiida; family Cardiidae; genus Fragum; species Fragum whitleyi. The sequence goes on along the minus strand of OX411548.1, from coordinate 66,187,132 downwards.
GTATCTGTTATTGATATATTCAAAAAGTCTTTTATTTTATTAGAAATTTCTTCAGAATTAAGCGCTTGCTGAAATACTGCTGCAAATTCATTGTCCCAATAATACTTGACTGGCAAGGAATTTAAATTACAAACATTGTCAGAGCAGTTGAAATTTGCTAACATACCCCATGACAATTTACAATGGCAATCACTTAATGTTGCGAGAAAATCAGAAACATGGAAGTACAAAATCTGATCAAGAATAGATTCAGATACTATAGCATAATCAACTGCACCCATTTGGTGTATAACAAGTATATTGGCCAAACATATCACCAAAACATCTGCCATTCAGAATCCTTAACTGATTACCAATGCAAATTTCAATAAGACTTTTTCCTCTTGCATCTGTAATGCTATCCTTGCTTTGTCTTGACATTGAAAAAATATCAATGCTGTAATCATCATAAAGAGGGACATGATCTATTTCATCATTTGAAATAAAATCTTGCTGAGCTCCACTTCTAGCATTCAGATCACCACAGATCATTATGTCACCTTTAGATTTATACATTAAAATATCATTTTCAATAAGATCCATTAGATCCTGCTGTATATTGAAAGAATAACTTGAATGGCTAGGGGGTATGTAAGCTAGACAAAGATACAAGTCTTTTTGAAAGTTAAATGATTTTTTGGCAAGTTTTAACCACTGATATTCAGTGGAAGTATTTTTTAGAAATGAAACATATGGATGTATATTTGTCCGTGTTAGCACAGCTAAGCCTCCATAGAATCTACCATCTGCAGATTTTGCTCTACACACTGGAAAATAATGATAACCTTCAACTGATACAGCTTTGTCATACCCCATGTGTGTTTCCACTAATAAGACATCATAATGTTTCATTTCTGATAAAAATAGATCATCTTCCAATTTATCATGCATGCCTCCTATATTCCAGCAGCATAACTTCAATTAAGTGCTGTTCTGATTAGTAGAATGTTTGAACTTCATAATGTGATATAATGTATACAGATGATGGGTAAAAATTCTAGTACAATGTACCTATGAATATTTAAAGATTCTTGTACCTTGATGAACTCAGAACAATAACTATTAAACAATAAAAAGAATGGGAAAAAAGGAGAAAAATCCACACAATCAAATATAATCTAAAATGAGACTTATACACACTTTCTACTGAAAATTCTGATGAAGCTGTGTGACTGATAATTGTATTTTTACAGTTTGATTTTCAGTGCTACTCACTGTCTTAAAATAAATTTATCATCAGCCCTGATCAGATCACTACCCCTCCTATCTGGTTTATGAATGAGTAGATAAGGATAAATGCCAATGTTAGTTTTTTCAAAATATACTATCAGTGGCTCCCAAAATAGGTACTTGTATAATTACACTCAAAAATCAGTCTTCAGTGACTCAGCGCAATCTTTAATACCAATACTTTAAACAGATCACACACTTAAATAGTATGATTTGAGCACTCCAAAATCACTGTTCAGTGACTCAGGGCAATCTTTAATACCAACACTTTAAAACAATACAATACAATACAATGTTTTATTCAATATTTCAGGCCACCGGCCTACAATAACATTTCATACAAAGTACAAAGTTTATCTGAGAGAGTGAGAGAAATTTAAGAATATTAAACTGGTTGTTGCGATTTTAAGGTTTCCTGACGATAACTGAATGCAGAAAATATTATATCTAGCAATACAAAATATTTCTTCGTGCTTTTTAGTTGACATTATTTTATAAAAAGCAGAGGATGATCTTTGTTCAAGCCATTTAGGGTTAAAATATGCTATTCGTATCTTTTCGTAGGGACTACAAAAGAGAAAAAAATGAATTTCGTCCTCAACAGCTTTTATATTAAATTTGAGACAAAATGGGCAGTATCTTAATTCCCTATCGATTGTCGGCCCTTTTCAATCATCAATTCATGTCCAGAGCACCTGAAATTAGCAAGGGACTTTTTCAAGTTATAATTTAAATCTAGTGTTAGATATTTTTCGACTGAAAGGAGTGATTTAAAATATTGATAATGTATGCCTTTTGGGGTTGATTCAATATTACTACGTATCTGTTGTAAATAACAATCAGTGATTCGTTGTTTAAATTGAATAAGGAATAAATCGTTGTCTCCAACCTCTTGAGCAATCCATACGTATCCGAAGCCATTACTGTATAGCAATTGTTTCACCGGTGAAGCCCATGTTTCACGACCGCTGTTATCGAGTCGGTAGAGCATATCGTAGCACTGTCTCGGACACCTATGTTGCTCAAGACGAAGGAGGCGTAACCAGTATTTGATACAATTACACATGTAGTCTATACATAGTGGAAGTCGTCCACATTCACTCAAAGCAAACGCATCAGGACAATTTTTATACAAAAGACAGTATTTTTTGCAAAATTCTATTTGAACCTTTTCGATCGTTCTACTATATGTATGACCCCAAATATTTGAAGCGTAACAAAGTATTGGTTTTACAGCTGAATCGAATATTTTAAACATTTCTCGCGGATGCAAATTACCAAATTTCTTTTGGTACCGAAATATACTGTATGTTGCTTTGACGGCTTGCTTTGATAGTTTTTCTTTAGTTAGAGACCATGCCATTTTCGGTGTGAAGTAAACACATAAATACTTATAAAAGGGAACAGTTTCTATAGGGTTGCCGTCCATAAACCAGCATTCGGATTTCTTAACTATGCCGCCATTTCGAAAAACTACTATTTTTGTTTTTTTCCGAATTTATCTTTAAACCCTTATCTTTTGTGTATTGTGAAATACAGTCAATTTGCTTTTGCAGACGTATAGTGGTGTCTGAAAAGCTAGAGATGTCATCCGCAAACATTAATGCGTATATTTCATTGATATAATTAGATATGAAGATTCCTTGGCCACATTTTTCTATTAGAACGTCGACTAAGTCGTTAATGAAGATACTAAAAATTTTGGGGCTAGCGATACAGCCTTGACGCGTGCCAGTTTGACAGTCGAAATACTGGGTCAACTTGTTTTCAATTTTAACACAAGATTTTGTATTTTTGTAAATTGATTTAAATATATTTAGAAATTTTCCACTTATATTATATTTTTCAAAAGCTTTCCAGATTTGATCGTGATGCACATTATCAAACGCCTTTTCGAAATCAATAAAAATACAATAGAAACGCCCACCTTTTTTTTGAGAGATATTTTTGCGCTATAGACATTAAGCTAAAAATATCATCACTGGTAGAGTAGCCCTTTCTGAAGCCTGCTTGGGATTCATTTAGAACACAATTTTGTTCACACCATTCAGATAACCGCGAGTTCAATATGCCCATGAATATTTTACATATTGAGTCAATGAGCGATATTGCCCTATAGTTGTTAGGATCGCAGATCACACACTAAATAGTATGATTTGAGGATGTATGTATTCTGTACTCAAAGTATATCTCTTTTAAAAATTTATAAATGTAAATATTAGAAGATAAATAGCTTACAGATCTAATTCACTATATGAGTATGTGCTTATAAATCTAATATTAGTACAGTTCTAACCAGTGGATACTCTGAGTGTAATCTTTTATTTGAGCTGCTAAGCAGTGTACTATGTACAAACAGTCAGAAACAATGTAAACCAGTAAACTATTCTGATTCTGAAACCAGTTTCTATTTATTGTGCTTTCTCTTATTAATAGTACAAGATGAATAGAGAAATTACCACTCTATATCAAAATAATAAAATAAAATAGAACAATCACAAGCAACTTTCAAAATGCACAAAACAGTAAAAAAAAATCCCGCTCACAAGTCCTTGACAAGCATTGATTCTAATGTTTATTCATTTATCAAAAAAAACAAAATACAATCAAGCTACACTCTAAGCACTCAAAATGTACCAAGACTGGCTTTTGTATTGGGGTATTATGTATTCTAAGTGACAACTTGTGTTGAAAAATGTTTATATATACTAGCCAAACAGGAAAACTAGGCAATATGTAAGACAATATAATTACCAGCCTTTGATATTATGTATTGGGGTATTATGTAATCTAAGTGACAACTTGTTTTGAAAAATGTTATATATACTAGCCAAACAGGAAATCTAGACAATATGTAAGACAATATAATTACCAGCCTTTGATCAGCAAATATCCCTATGACTAGGTTCTAATGGAATCTCAATTGTGTGTAATAATATATATAATGGTTGGATTTATCAATTCAAATAGTAATCAGTCACTTTGGTATTGTGCGTTCTTGTACAGCTTATAATTGCTAACTTGTATTCCAGCATAAAACTGTATGAATATATAAATGGTGATAAAATCTTACTTTTTCACAAATTGCTCTAGGAGTTTATATAATAAAAAAAGTTATAATAACCAACTCCTATCACCCAGATGCAATATGAGAATAAAGTTAAATGTAAATTTAGCCTAGATTACTAGCTGTGACTAGATTACTATGACTAGAGAAAAGAAAATCCAAAACCACTTTCTTATCAATTGGGTGTTAATAGTTTATACTTCTAATTTTAAGAAGTAAAGCTTAGTAGCACAGTTAAAAAAACACAAAAACTGCCCACTACTTCTGATAGTATCGTCTACCTCTACCACCTGACCGTTACCTCTCCGGTTTATGAAGTACCCTGGTGGAATAAACTGAAACGGAAAATTGGCACTATTATAACTATCAAAACCACGCACTCCAGGTTTTCTGACTCTGTTATTTGAGGGCTTAGATGCGTGTAAGCCCAGAGAAGAGTGAATAATTGTATTTATGTTTATTGCAAGTCTAGAGGCACCCTTATCTGATAAATGATAAAGGTCATCACTGTGTAACAATGATTTATCAGGCTCACCATGAGTGAAAAAGTTAGAATTGTCACATAAGTAGATATTGGAGGTCTCAAGAAATTTGTCTTCAAGTAGAGCATTAAATACTTAAACACTAGTCAGGGTTTTAGTCTGACTTCAACAAACTTGGGTCAAAGGGACTCAACAATTTTGATCTTGGGAGTCCTTTCTTAATGTTTTGGAGTCCCTGATTTAGATGTAGACTATTTTTTAAGCAATTTAGAGCTATCCCCTGGTTAAAGGTTTAAACTTTAGAATGTGTTGGGATATATATGAATATTTGGGGTTCAACTTCAGAATAGAATTGAAGACTGTTTAAAACAGTCTTCAATTCTATTCTGAAGTTGATTCACATAGGGTCCAAGGGACTCGCTTTATGCAGTTTTGAGGGTCCTGGCTACTTATATGTGGGTCTCAGACTCGCAAAACCTGCGTCCCATAAAACCCTGACTAGTATTGTAACGTATGTTATCCGCCCGTGCGGTTTCAAGAGAAATTACAATTTTGGTGTCTTTCCATCTGGATAGAGTTTGTTCAATGACTTCATTGAAACTCTATACATTAATCTGGTCTATTCGATTTAATGTCATTAGTAAATGAGTGAAACACTACTTCTTTTGGGGGTTCTACCCATTGACAATTTCTAACTGTTTCTAGTGTTTCAGGTATTGTGTAAGCAATGCGTTTAACCACAGAAATTTCTGGTTTCAGTTTATCTTCTCTAATTTTTTATTTGTTTGATGTTCCAATTAGAAGAACATATGGTTTATTGTTTTTATTGCTGCTTGAACTATCTCCAGCTGAAACTAATGAACCAATAACTAAGCTTGAGTTTGGTCCAGTTAAGTGAATTTTATCATTTGTATTTCTTTTTGCTCCAACCACATGAACTCCAGAAGAACCTACATCCAAATCTGAACATCGCGAGTCATGTAATTTCAGAGAAACTTTTTCTGCTTCACGTTCCTCTAATTTCTTTTTAAGCAAGTTCATTTCAGATTCATTTTGTTCCTGAATTAAGGATATTTCATGCTTGTGTTCCGATTGTAAGGAATCGTGTTTGTTTCTGTGTTTTTCCCCTTGCATTTCTAGCTTCTGGTGATATGTTTCTCTCATTTTTGTGATTTTGTATGGTGTGAAATCATGTCTATAAAAGATAGTCAGGTGAAACAAGTACATACAGAAAACAAACTACTACAGAATAAAAAAGATACATTAAAATGTGCAACCTATAAGGAACTGGAACAAATGAGAGAATCATGTCATCAAAAAATAGACTTTTTTTTTAAGCAATAATTTTGTTTTTGTGTGAATTTAGAGCTATCCCCTGGTTGAAGGTTTAATCTTTAGAATGTGTTGGGATATATATGAATATTTGGGGTTCAATTTCAGAATAGAATTGAAGACTGTTTAAAACAGTCTTCAATTCTATTCTGAAGTTGATTCACATAGGGTCCATGGGACTCGCTTTATGCAGTTTTGAGGGTCCTGGCTACTAATATGTGGGTCTCAGACTCGCAAAACCTGCGTCCCTTAAAACCCTGACTAGTATTGCAACGTGTGTTATCTGCCCGTGCGGTTTCAAGAGAAATTACAATTTTGGTGTCTTTCCATCTGGATAGAGTTTGTTCAATGACTTCATTGAATAACTCTATACATTTATCTGGTCTATTCGATTTAATGTCATTAGAAAATGAGTGAAACACTACTTCTTTTGGGGGTTCTACACATTGAAAATTTCTAACTGTTTCTAGTGTTTCAGGTATTGTGTAAGCAATGCGTTTAACCACAGAAATTTCTGGTTTCAGTTTATCTTCTCTAATTTTTTATTTGTTTGATGTTCCAATTAGAAGAACATATGGTTTATTGTTTTTATTGCTGCTTGAACTATCTCCAGCTGAAACTAATGAACCAATAACTAAGCTTGAGTTTGGTCCAGTTAAGTGAATTTTTTCATTTGTATTTCTTCTTGCTCCAACCACATGAACTCCAGAAGAACCTACATCCAAATCTGAACATCGCGAGTCATGTAATTTCAGAGAAACTTTTTCTGCTTCACGTTCCTCTAATTTCTTTTTAAGCAAGTTCATTTCAGATTCATTTTGTTCCTGAATTAAAGATATTTCATGCTTGTGTTCCGATTGTAAGGAATCGTGTTTGTTTCTGTGTTTTTCCCCTTGCATTTCTAGCTTCTGGTGATATATTTCTCTCATTTTTGTGATTTTGTATGGTGTGAAATCATGTCTATAAAAGATAGTCAGGTGAAACAAGTACATACAGAAAACAAACTACTACAGAATAAAATAGATACATTAAAATGTGCAACCTATATGGAACTGGAACAAATGAGAGAATCATGTCATCAAAAAATAGACTTTTTTTTAAGCAATAATTTTGTTTTTGTGTGAATTTAGAGCTATCCCCTGGTTGAAGGTTTAATCTTTAGAATGTGTTGGGATATATATGAATATTTGGGGTTCAATTTCAGAATAGAATTGAAGACTGTTTAAAACAGTCTTCAATTCTATTCTGAAGTTGATTCACATAGGGTCCAAGGGACTCGCTTTATGCAGTTTTGAGGGTCCTGGCTACTAATATGTGGGTCTCAGACTCGCAAAACCTGCGTCCCTTAAAACCCTGACTAGTGTTGCAACGTGTGTTATCCTCCCGTGCGGTTTCAAGAGAAATTACAATTTTGGTGTCTTTCCATCTGGATAGAGTTTGTTCAATGACTTCACTGAATAACTCTATACATTTATCTGGTCTATTCGATTTAATGTCATTAGAAAATGAGTGAAACACTACTTCTTTTGGGGGTTCTACACATTGAAAATTTCTAACTGTTTCTAGTGTTTCAGGTATTGTGTAAGCAATGTGTTTAACCACAGAAATTTCTGGTGTCAGTTTATCTTCTCTAATTTTTGATATGTTTGATGTTCCAATTAGAAGAACATATGGTTTATTGTTTTTATTGCTGCTTGAACTATCTCCAGCTGAAACTAATGAACCAAAAACTAAGCTTGAGTTTGGTCCAGTTAAGACAATTTTATCATTTGTATTTCTTCTTGCTCCAACCACATGAACTCAAGAAGAACCTACATCCAAATCTGAACATCGTGAGTCATGTAATTTCAGAGAAACTTTTTCTGCTTCACGTTCCTCTAATTTCTTTTTAAGCAAGTTCATTTCAGATTCATTTTGTTCCTGAATTAAAGATATTTCATGCTTGTGTTCCGATTGTAAGGAATCATGTTTGTTTCTGTGTTTTTCCCCTTGAATTTCTAGCTTCTGGTGATATGTTTCTCTCATTTTTGTGATTTTTGTATGGTGTGCACTTTTGACTTCATCTATCTGACTTTGTAAATTTTGAACCTGGTCTGCCTTAATGTCTAGCTTTTGATGACATGATTCTCTCATTTGTTCTAGTTCCTTATAGTGTGCACATTTTAATGTATCTATTTTATTCTATAGTAGTTTGTTTTCTGTATGTACTTGTTTCACCTGACTATCTTTTATAGACATGATTTCAGAATGAATGTTATCTTTCAAACTTTTTAGTTCGTTTTGAATAACAGGACGCAGATCTTTGATCACTGATGAAGAGAATTCATCTCGGATTGATGTCATGGCTCGACTAAAAATGTCATGGCTTTCACAAATGAACCTTCCATGCGCGTGATACACAAATCAAATTTCTCCCCTAACTCCTTTGTGGAACTGTTATTTTCTGATAGCAAGCTTAGAACAACAGAGTCTGCGAAAACTAATTCTTCACCTTTTGATGGGATAGATTGATGATTCATTTTGCCCTGTTTGGTAGCACAACTATTACTAGACAGGTTGTTGGAAGTATCTTGACATGTTATTTGATTATATACATATTCTTGTTCTTTGCCTTCTTTAGCACTAGAATATATTGTCTTAACATGTGTAATGTCATCAGCACCAAAATCTTTGGAGGAGGATTCATTGATTATTTCCGTGTCACTTACTTCTGAGTCTAGCTCGATAGCTTCATTCGACATTGCTCTGACAATTCTAATGGACTGTGGTATTTTTTCTATTACCATAGCCACTATACGCTTCAATAGAGAGAAATGTCCATTTGTGAATAAATCTTTCTCATTTCCCTGGACTTGTATGGTACCCGTAGAAATAAAAAATGTCAGTTTATAGAACAATGGATTTAGTAGGTCTTTATCTGTAGAGCTTAATTCAATCACAATGGAATTTGAGTTATTATTTACATCTGTCCATTTGTCAGGTTCGTCAACCCATCTCACATTCATAGACTCCATCTTACCAATATTGTAATAATACAAAACTTCTAATGCCTTAATCCATGGAATTATTCTATCAGCATGGGCATGACAAGCAACCCTTTTTGCTGCAGGGTCAGAGAGATTTACATCAATGGTTTCAAACCCAGTTTTTTTGGATTTCCCTGTTCTCCTTTTGAGTCTAGTGGGTATTTTGTCCAACGGGTACTCAGATATGACTTTGTCTATGGACAAGTCAATGTGTAGATCCTCAAATTCAATCGACATTTTGATTTACAGTTATTGCCTACAAATCACTTCCGGATACGAACATATAGTTGGCGAATCCTGTGTAAGTGAAAAGTCAATTTAGCACTTCAAGTAGACGTTGTTTCTCATCTCGTTTGATCAAATGTTCTGCATTCCGTTTTATAATAACTTTTTTGCAAAATATTGAGCTGTCAACCGGATCTGTAGTGGTTTTAACAGTTTATTTTTCACCACGCCAAATTTGCCTCCATTTGCATCAAAGTACGTTAAGTATAAAAAAATAATAATAATAATAATAATAATAATAATAATAATTTATCAATGATGGCTAATGACGTCACGAATACGTCAGTCTAGAACTTCAAACATTTCAACTTCATAGACTAGTGAACTTGTAAAAACATACAACACTGTTCTTGCGATTTTCAACGAGTTTAATATAGAAAATAGTGACCTTAGTTGAAGTTGTAACATCCAAAACAATAATTGTAACAAAAAGTTGATATTTCAGGTCATGATAAATCATTGTGGGAAAGAAGGAAATGCTTGATTGTAAAATATGTTATTGAGTGTGTATTTTATTGTTGTGTACAAGGACCCGTCGCCAAAAGCCTTTATTTCTTAAAGATGTTACTTTGATTCCAGTTATGTTTAAAAGGTTTATGCATTCTTATTGGCTGAAAAAAAATGTTTCATCGGAAAGTAGCCCCATAAAGACTTTCTACTTTTATTGATAATAATTCACGGTTTTTGCGATTAAATCCAAGGTTATCTAGAAGTTTTGTCTTGATTTCATAGTGTTCCGAAACTCAAAACCCAATCAAAATCATGTGTGAAACTGCATCACATATTCATACAGTGTGATTAGTTTTCAGTTTCATACATCGATGAATTTAAGAAATAATCTCTTCATCTCTTAAATGATGAATGGATAACGAAGTATCGGAAGAATAGACTGTGCATCAGAAACATAAATCTACTCAATACATTCGCACTAAACTATAAATTAGATATGCTTCTCTCTCTCTCTCTCTCTCTCTCTCTCTCTCTCTCTCTCTCTCTCTCTCTCTCTCTCTCTCTCTCTCTCTCTCTCTCTCTCTCTCTCTTCCTTCTTTCTTTCTTTCTTTCTTTCTCTCTCTCCTGTTACAGACAACTTTTCATGTCAGCTGCGATCGCTTTTAAGGCTTTGCCTTATTTCATATTAACCTTAGCGCTTTCGAAACTCAATGTTTCTTCATCAGCGGTTCTATGAGAACTGACAGTGGAAATGGACGACCCGATATGAACAGCTGGCGAAAGTTGCTGGTCAAACAAGTGCTTATCATCCGGGTCAAATTTGCCCTTGATGTTTATATGTCGTTTTTGTTTAATCCAAAGGGCTGGATCGTGTTAAGGCGCCTAATCCAATAGGTCTCCCGCGATTTACGTTGCTTGTCGGACCATCTCGGGTTTGCTTCAATGCAACACAGGACAACATCGCTAAACCAGTGGCCGGCTTCGTTAAAGTGTTCTGCAACTGGGGACCTATTGAATCTGCGGGTTTTCCAGTCAGATCGGTGCAGATTGATACGCTTGTTGATCTGTTGCTTTGTTTCGCCGACATATTGTTTGTGACATACCGTACACAGCATTTGAAGTTTTGCAATTGTGTGAACCTCTTATTGCCGAAACAGCACCAAGATGCGACTTGAAAGTGTGCGTTTCGTGCATGATGTTGCACGTTTGACACCTTGGTGTTTTACACGGTCCAGAAATTCCAAGAGAGTCATTGGTTGTTGCAGTGCTTATTTTTGCTCTCACCAGAACGTCTCGAAGTGACTTGGGTCTTCGGTATGTATATATAGCGTGATGATATTAAACGTTCAGATATGAAATAAAGTCATTTTGGTTTATGAATGTATGAAACTAAAATTCTTATCACACTCATGTATGAATCTGCTTTGCGAATTCCTACAGTGTAATTAGTTTTTTTATATTTATATATATATATATATATATATATATATACATATATATATATATATATATATATATATATATATATATATATATATATATATATATATATATATACTTTTTCATACATTCATGAAATTTTGGGGCTTACCTCTCACGCTGGCAGTTCGGGTTCCAATCCCGTCATCATCTTCTCTTCCCTCCCCCCTCATAATTGCATAATTTCTACGCTTTTGGGTCGTTATAGCCATACGTTAACAAAAAAAAAACCAAACCCCCCCCCCCCCCCCCCCGGACTTTAACATACGATAACGCACGAAATCCGGGCGTTAACAGGGGAAACGTGGCTTAATAAGTCAAGTCACGTTCCGTTATAACCCGACATTTTTTCACTTAAATATCCTCTGACTGGGCCTATATACTTTAATAATTTCTAGATTTAACATTAATTTAGAGCCCATATAAAGACGATGATCTTATTCCAGAGTAAAATATTGTGACGTCACAAATTCACTAAGCAACGTCGAAACAAATGTGACGATGCAATGCATAGCGCATTTTTTCTGAAACATTCGTGGGTTTGGAACTAGTGTAAAAGCGTTCCTTTGAAATTGAATAATTTTATCATCTATGTTTGAATGAATACTCGGGCTTTTACACTTGCAGAGACCAAAATGTTTTAGGGTCTCTGCAAATTCAAACGCCCTCAAAAATGTGAATCAAGTGCCATTTCTACCAGGGAACACTTATATGTCAGAGCGATGCACCCGATCGCCCGAAAGGTTATTCTATGAAAATCTTTTTCTCTGGAGTTCAATTAAATTCAATAATATACAAAAAGTTCTTTAAGTGTATTTTTGTATCTTTGCGAATCAATTATACGTTTCCTGACTCAATGTGACAATTGTTGTTGAGCTTTCTGGAGCGCTTTTGATAGGTTTGAGTGAATATTTGAAATGAGTGAATGGAGTGCTGAGTGAGCGATTGGGAATGAAATAAGTCTGAATGAGTAACCCCGTTGGATGATTTTGATATTACACGAATGTTATTATACTAGAGGAATATTTATGTAAATGGGCATAGAACAGCGTTATGTTTTCCTTGGAAAAATGACGCCATAATGCATTTGCTGGCGTCATTTCGTGAAAAGGCATTATATGTTCGAAAATAACTTGAATCGATTACATCTTTAACTTCATCGATTAATCGCAAAAAGTCAGGCATTATTGTGAACAGAATATCAAACTTTTTCTCATAATAAAACGATTTTATTAAACTCGTCATCCAAAACAGATAATCTATTTTCAGGAAATAAAACTTAACATGCCGGTGCTTAATTTCTTTGAACAACTATAGATAATCCCGACTTGGAACTGACACTCTTTCTGATCTTAACATTTCTAAATTAATCGCTCACCGATTAAACTTTACCATTATATAAATGTTGATTAAAAATAGATAAATGTTTATGGTGAAGTAGAATGGATATTTCTGAATCAGAAAATCCTGATAACAGCTATAAGTTTCGACACTGTTGGCCCGGTTGTCCGAGCAGTCCGACCAGAATCGGTACTTTTTGTACTTTCAAGATGGCGCATTTTCGCAAAGAGTCCCAAAATATTTTCCATTGTATTTAGGAGATGGAAATTGATTTCATCACAAGGTATAAAACTAAAAACCTTATCACACTGTATGAATACACGAAGTAGATTCATACATGAGTGTGATTAGGTTTTTTATTCATACCTCCATGAAATCAACAAAAAGTCTCTTCATATCTTATAATTTAATTTTTTGAAGCAAAAGAAAAGTAAATATTTACCCTCAAATACATGAATTGTTTACGAGAGTACTTTCCGCGGAGACTTACAAAAAAGCTGCGTAATCAAAATTGTTTTCGCTGAGTAAAGAAACAAATTTTGGACAGTCAGAATGCACGCATCTTGGTGAACACAACTTGAATAAAATTATTAAAACTTTGAAGTATAGCGAAGTCCGGTAGGCTTAGTTTGTTACTCGTTGGGATGCCAGTGCTTGGGTCTGTGAGTTCGAACCCCGACTCGGCCAACTGTCATACGACTGTCATACGACAGTTGACAAAATTGATTGTGTCATGGGTTATTTGTCTCCGACAAATAGACGAATAACAAATAACTCGGCTAAGTGGGATAAGTAGCTGGTGGATCAGGCAATTTGTTGTTGTTTTATTTACGTGAAAAACGAAACGAAATCATGGGCAGGTGTAAAAAGTCATCAGTCTCCTCGATACGGTTAAAAACATCGTGAAATTCACGAGGTGAATGATTTTGGAATGATTTAGGAATGAAATTGAATAAGTTTGTGGAGCGGATTTTGATTGAATTTAATCGGAGGTAATCCTATATCGCATTTTTTTTTCATCCTGAACAAAATAAGCGATACTGATTACCCCCCTTTAAGAAAATATGCATAAAAGTTCTTTAGTTCATAGCTTCCTATTCCTTCAAGAAACTATGAGACGCTAACAATTTGAATTATGTCAGTGAAATTTCGATTTTTCTCTATCAAAATTTATTTTGAATGACATTGTTGATTCTATATTTTCTAATGGGTTTGAGCGTTTTTGATCGATTTGAGTGATTGTTTGGAATGAATGAATGGAGCGTTGAGTGGGCGATTTAGAATGGTTTTGATTGAGGCGAATGTCAATTTCACGATGTAACTAACTGTATGACTTAGATATTGTCGTAAGCGGTGTTAAACCCCAAGCAAACAAAATCTGCTAAATGGCCAGTATTCAAAAGACTGTCCGTTTTGGTCTTTAGCCCGCATTGGATATTTATCTAACTTAAGTATTGTTTTGCAAAAACGTTCTTGATCATTATCTTTGCAATTTATTTGAATGCAAATATGACCATGATCGGGAATGTTTATAGGCGAAGTTTTGGCTAAAATTCAAGAATTCGTAGAGATTGGTAAATACCAACCATTAGTGCACAGTGGTTAAATGCTTACTACACTTTATACATGTATATTTCAGAGAAAAAAACTAGACGAAATCTCAGAATAAATATTTTTTTTTTTCGAATTCTAAACTATTTGACAAGATTGAATTCATACGAAAACATGATAAAGCCTTCTGTTACAGTTTGAAAGGAAATGAATTGTTGCGGGTATGCACACTTGAGAGATCTACCTTTAGACAAAAAGGCTGAAAGTACAGTTAAAAACATCGTAAAATTGAAATTCGTCTCGATCATAACCACTCAAAATCACTCGCCCAGTGCTCCATTCATTCATTCCAAATACTCACTCAAGCAATTCAAAAACGCTCCAACATTACAGAAAAAAATAGAATCTACAACGTCATTCAAAATAAATAAAGCAAAAAAATCTCGAGTTCACTGACACAATTCAAATTGTAAGCGGCCGATAGGTTCTTGAAGAAATAGAAGCTATTTATGGGACTTATATACATATTTTATTAAAGGGAGGTAATGAATATCACTAAATTTGTTTATCCTGAACAAATTTTGCGATGTTGTATTACCTCCCATTGCATTCACTTAAAGCTCGCTCCACACACGCATTCACTTTCATTCCAAAACCATTCACCTTGTCAATTTCACGATATTGATAACTGTAGTCTATATAGACAGAGTCGACCAATGTAGGGTTCAGATCCTTTTCTCTGAATGGATCAAGTCTGCATATACGCTCAGTTTATTACGCTCCAGTTATGTAGTTGAAAAACACCATGAAATTGACAAGGTGAATAATTACGGAATGTTTTTGCAATAAAATTTTGAAAATATGGAAGGAGCGAGTTTGAATCAATGGGAACCGTTACAATATCGCTAATTTCGTCCAAACTGGACGAAATTAGGGATATTTTATTACCTACCTTTAAAAATCTACGCCATTTTCTTGAAAAAGATTTGTGTATGCAGTTGAAAACATCGTGTAATTGACTCGGTGAATAATTAAGGAATGACTTTGCAATGAGATTTTGAAAATGTGCGAGGAGCGTGTTTGAATCAATCGGAAACAATACAATATTACTAATTTCGTTCAAATTGAACGGAATCATCGATAACTTATTACCTCCCTTTAAAATCTACGCTCTTTTCTGCAAAAAGATTTGTGTATATTCGAGGACGCTTCCAAATCAACGCCAGCTTATAAAAAACAAGGAAATGTCTCCAATTTGAACGAAGTTGTAAAATATTGTGAACGATTTTTGGACCGTTTTCGAATTATTTCAGATCGTTTTTGAGTCGAATAATTGGAGATTTGAGTGGGAGATTTAGAATTGTTTTTGGTCGAGCTGAATGTTAATTTTACGCTGATCATGGGTTTTAACCATTTTCCAATTTTCCCTTTGTGTATCAGACAGAATCTACATAAATCAGCCTGTATTGGTTAGTCTGATCTTAGTCTACATTGTCTGCTTACTTCTTTATCAAATAAGAATTAGAAAAAAATTGAAACGATCCTGACAACAGCAATTTGTTTACGAATCGGCTACAATACAGCAGCAGAAGGGTTTATAAGGGTCACAACGCCGGTTAGCTATCACGGTATTACTTGGCTAATTTCGCCCGAGACTCTGTGCATATTTCGCATATCTTCGGAAGATCTTTGAGATCTTATTCAATAAATCGTAAGTAGCACATTTATGAATACGCAATTTAACTAGCGAGTGAGAGTAGGAAAGAAATGCTAAGTCGATTAAGGTTTATCGCTATCAATCTTTCATCTATGGGTTCAAGTCTCCGAGGTGCTTTTTTTTCTTTATTGTTCATATTTTTTTGTCCGTATTACAAGTTTACTTTAAGGGAATATTAGTTTTGTTGAACTTGGGTTCTCTTGCATCAGAGGTGGATGTCTTAACCACCGTACCACAGGTCTGAGTAGTATACATACATCTGGTAAACAGTTAAATCTTAAAACTGCTTGGCGGATTTCGTCGATCATCGGTGATTTTCCGATTTCACTCAAAGATGAAAAACAGAGTCTGTGGCGAAATTAGCCAAAGAATATTGCTTTGATTGTCTGCAGGCTAGTAAACAAACTGTCGTTTCTACAAAAAAAAAACGAGAAAGCATGACTGAAATCAAGATAGGGAGAGAAAGACATGTACTGTAGAAAATCGATGTTAAAGCTTCTTCACAGATCCGGAAATAGGATTTTTGAAGATTTTTATAAAAATCAATTGGAAGAAGTGACCTCATCATGTTGAAGCCTTTAAAAAAAATAAGAATCAATCTGGTAATGCAAGGATAGAAAGACCCATACTCCTAAATTTAGCGAAAATCATTCTGAAAAGTAAAGCAACTACTAACGCCTTCAAAATTATTAAGTAACGATTTTGTAATTTATAGACTCGAAATAATTAGACTGGATCCCTAACTGATCTTGCTGCTTCTCAAAAATAAGTTACAAAATTATTGAAATATGTTGTTTTAGTGCCAATGCCCTTGGGCCATTCTTAGTCGTCTGAAAACACTCACATTTCTAAATCTTAGAACAAGTTTTTTTTTTTTGTTGTTGTTGTTGTTGTTGTTGTTGTTGTTTTCCGTGAAAAACTGTGAAAGAGAAGCTTTAAAGTTAAATGCCAAATTCGCTCTCCCAATCGTTGAGTATTACAAAAAGGTTCGAGCGATTTTCCGAATGCTACCTCTCCATAGTCCAATTTTTTTTAGATTGCCGTCAATGTAAAATCGACTTGCACAAATCCGCCAAACGTCGCTTACATGTCGGTAGATTTTTAATTTGGGGGCAAAGTTCGTCGATACCTCGCCGATCGTAGAAAAATCCGCTGTTCAATCGGCAGATGCTTATATCGCTCGCAGACATATCGCATATTTCCGATTTAATAGAATGTCGTCGGCAGCGCATCGCCAACACATCTGAGTGTTTAAGTGACGATGGGTTTTAATCTTGGAATGAAACACAGTTTCTCTTCTATAAAGTGTAAAAGAATGCCATTTGCCAAGTTCACTTTATTTACAATAATAAAAGGAATACAAATAATATTCAGGAAATGAGTAATGATTTATGAAAAGTCAACAGATTCCGTTAGACCTCTAAAACATCCTACAGGTTCTGCAACCCGTACGTACGATCATTCGGTTCCAAAACCGGTGAAATATATTGAATTTAAATAATAACGAAATTGAAGTAAATGCGGAAATATTTGTTACCTGCGACTCGTGAGGCGAGAAGTGTTCGACTGGAAACTCCGTAGAAAAGTTATTTGAGCCTGTGCGTTACATTTCCAACAAATGCATGTGTGCGTGTTTGAAAGACGTTGAGTAGCCTGGACAAGCACACAGTGCATTAGAATCAATTTTGAGTCGTAAATAACGAATTAAGGTAAGTTGCAATCTATTAGGCGCACTGCAAAGACTCTGATCAGACTGTGCGGTCGCACAGACTGATCTGAGTCCCAACGTTGCGCCCATGTGCATTTGTTAGAAATGCCATGCACAGGCTCAGTTGCAAATGAAGAATGGACCAAGAAGAGGTCAATCAGAGGGCGACATTTAAAAATTCAAAAAAAAAATGTCTATACATGAAGTATAATGACTAATCTAGGTTCAGACAATCAACCAAATGTGAATTATGTCGGCGGAATGAGCAGGTTGACAAGGGGTGACACTTTACGCACTATCCGGATAGTGTCCATTCCGGCTGACTTGTCGCAAATACATCCATATCGTCGTTTACAAATACATCATTATCGTCGATTGTCTTCCAAATCCTTCCAACGACCTTTCACATACTGTATTAGTGAATTTTAGAAAAAGATGCCATTATATGAATGTGTTTAGAAGTTTTATTGATTTGTTTAAAAAAACGCTTGATTTACGTCTTTGCATTTTTGTTGATAC
>OX411548.1:66078906-66161406 GCA_948146395.1 Fragum whitleyi | reverse complement strand
AAATACGATGATTTAGCGAGGACCGACCTAAAGATATATTTTTAAATTGGCATTTTCCAAGGCATTAAAATTCCCCAAGGCTATCGAAGGAATTTTCGACCACTTTTTTTATCATCGATACCTGTGTCGAACTTTCCTATTCTCTGATGTACGAAAGAAGTGGACATACGATAAGAGGATTTGCAACCTCTCATAATTCAAGGGCTTTCTTGACAGTTATATACACATGACTAAAGAAAAGTTCAATTCATCTAGGACCTTGGTTACTGGTTAAAGCTCAAAGCTTAGTGACTTTTTGTATTAGTTTGTGATGTGAAGTAAAAGCACCCAGGAAATATAAGTAAGGTAAAAGTTTTTGGTTAAAGTTTTTCTAAGTCCAAAAAGTCAAGGTCAAGGTCAAATGTCAAGGAGCTTGGTCTCTGGTGAAAACCTATCACCTAGTAAGTGTGTATATGTAGTAATGATATCCCTAGGTAGAACAATAACAAGAGGACCAAGATGGTCCTAGATCGCTCACCTGAGTCTCTTTGACCCCTGGGAAATCCCATCAATTAAATAGGCAGATGTCATAAAGGAAATAATTTCAATACAAAACCAAGTCTCATGAAGTTTGGGCAAAATCGTGGCCTCTAGACTTATAACAAAAAAAAAATATCATTAATGCCCCTTTTCCCATGACATGGCATGGATCTTTCCAATTTTCAAAAGGGTTCATCCTTGTGACCTGACCAACATTCTGACCAAGTTTCATGAAGATTGGGCAATATATGTGGCCTCTAGAGTGTAAACAAGATAATTGTCATTAAAGCCCCTTTTCCCATGATATGGTAAGGATCCTTTCCATTTACGAAAGGGTTCATCTTTGTGACCTGACCAACATTTTAACCAAGTTTCATGAAGTTTGGGCAATATTTGTAGCCTCTAGAGCATAAACAAGAAAATTGTCTTTAAGGCCCATTTTCCCACGATATGGCATGGATCCTTTCCATTTTCGATAGGGTTCATCCTTGTGACCTGATGAAAATTCTGACCAAGTTTCATTAAGATTGGCCCATACTTGTGGCCTCAAGAGTGTAAACAAGAAAATTGTCATTAAGGCCCCTTTTCCCGTGATATGGCATGGATCCTCCCCATTTTCAATAGGGTTCATCCTTGTGACCTGACCAACATTCTGACCAAGTTTCATTAAGATTGGGCCATATTTATGGCCTCTAGAGCGTAAACAAGAAAATTGTCATTAAGGCCCCTTTTCCTGTGATATGGCATGGATCCTTCCCATTTTCAATTGGGATGATCTTTGTGACCTGACCAACATTCTGACCAAGTTTCATCAAGATTGGACCATATTTGTGGTCTCTAGAGTGTAAAAAAGAAAATTGTCATTAAGGCCCCTTTTCCTGTGATATGGCATGGATCCTCCCCAATTTCGATAGGCTTCATCCTCATGACCTGACAAACATTCTCACCAAGTTTTATGATGATTGGACCATATTTGTGGCCTCTAGAGTGTAAACAAGAAAATTGTCAATTATGCTCCTTTTGCCATGATATTGCATGGATCCTTCCAATTTTCAATAGGGTTCATACTTGTGACCTGACCAACATTCTGACCAAGTTTCATTAAGATTGGGCCATATTTATGGCCTCTAGAGAGTAAACAAGAAAATTGTCATTAAGGCCCCTTTTCCTGTGATATGGCATGGATCCTTCCCATTTTCAATTGGGATGATCTTTGTGACCTGACCAACATTCTGACCAAGTTTCATCAAGATTAGACCATATTTGTGGTCTCTAGAGTGTAAAAAAGAAAATTGTCATTAAGGCCCCTTTTCCTGTGATATGGCATGGATCCTCCCCAATTTCGATAGGCTTCATCCTCATGACCTGACAAACATTCTCACCAAGTTTTATGATGATTGGACCATATTTGTGGCCTCTAGAGTGTAAACAAGAAAATTGTCAATTATGCTCCTTTTGCCATGATATTGCATGGATTCTTCCAATTTTCAATAGGGTTCATACTTGTGACCTGATGAACATTCTGACCAAGTTTCATGAAGATTGGATCATATTTGTGGCCTCTAGAGTGTAAACACTTAAATTGTTGACGTGGGACGACAGAAGACGCACGACAGACGACGCACGACAGACGACGGACATTCAATGATCACAAAAGCTCACCTTGAGCACAATGTGCTCAGGAGAGCTAAAAAAAAAAATCAGTCAGGTTAAAGGTTTTTTTTGTTAAATCTAGTTACAGTTTTTTCTAATTCCAGAAAAGGTCAAGGTCAAAAAGTCAAGGCACTTGGTCTGGTGTAAGCATATCACCTGGTGAGTGCATATATGAAGTAATGATGTCCCTAGGTAAAGCATTCAGAAAATATAAGCAAAGTTACAGTTTTTTGGTTAAAGTTTTTTCAGTAAAAGTTTTTGATTTGAGTTTTTTTAAAAGGGTCAAGGTCACTTTCTCAAGGTCAATTTGACATGGGTGCTTGTCTTAAATGAAAGCCTATACCCTTATAAGTGTTTATGTAAAATATAAAGCCTTGGGGATTAATATTGAAAGAAATAACTAGAAAGACATGAATGGCTTGAACCCCACCACATGCTTGAAATTCTTGTAATAGCAAATAAAAGTTTTGACTACATTTTTAGATATTTTGGGTTCTACTGATGTCGAAAATGATTTTCAAAATTTCCACTATATAACATATAGAGAAATACCCATAAAATCAATATTTTTCATCCGATCACAAAAATTTTTGGTACACTGTTAAGGTACATGTGAAGTGTTATAGACCCAATTTTAAGGGCGCTTCATTTGCCAAGAAAAAGCAGTATTTCCAGGTATAATGTATATCAAATGAAGCTATTTTTGAGCACAAGCAGTTGAGCAACACAAGACTGACATAGCTATAGCGGTAAAGCCAAAACATTGTGGAAAAGGGTCAATTTGAACAGAACAAGCACCTGCTTGACGGTTGGATAAAATTTGCTCATATTTTAACATAGTACAGTCTAAAGTACTACCAAGGTACTACTACAGCCTTAGATATAAAAGTCGGTCTCAAAAAGCTCTTTTGAAACAATCAGTTTGCATTTATTTTGCCAACATACTTGTCAAAACAGTTTGGTCTGTTTTCAAAATAGATGTTAGGTATGGTGCAACAGCACACCATGATATTGTGAAATATTTTCTGCAATTTATTTCAAATTATTACTTTTGAATTCAATGATCTATAATAAATTACTATATATTTATCATTCAGTGAAATAGAAATTGATATATTGCTAAACAACCTTACAGGTATATAAACTATTAATGCCAATTTATGTCTTGATAACACACCATACCTTAAACAGATCTACACGTTTACAAAATTAGAATGGCATATTTGACATATGTGTTTATAAAATAAGTCAAAATTAATTGCTTGCATAACTACATTTTGGACTCGAGTTTAATACCAACATTTGTAGTAGTAATTTTATCCAACAGTCTTGCAGTTGCTTGTTCTTTACAAAATGACCCTTTTCCACAATGTTTTGGTTATACCGCTATCACTATGGCAGTATTGTGTTGCTTAACTGCTGATGCTCATGAATAGCTTCATTTTGGTATATAATATACCTGGACTACTGCTTTTTCTTAGCGAATGAAGTGTTTTAAAATTGGGTCTCAAACACTTTACATGAACTTAAAGGGTCACATATTTTTCACTCCAAAAATGTGCAGCATAGGAACATTCAAGTTAAAATTGGTGGATATCCATCAGTTATGTCCCAAGAAAGTTACATGTATTTTCAAAGTTTCCACTTTATAACATATAGAGAAATGACCTCCGCCCATAAAACACATATTTTTAATCTGATCACAATAATTTTTGGTAGACTGATAAAGGGTCACTCAAGGATCATTCCAGTGAAATTTGGTTGACATCCATCAGTTACATTCTGAGAAAATAATGTTCTAAGTTACCACTTTATAACATTATCCGCCCATAAAATGCATATATTTCATCTGATCACAATAATTTTTGGAAGACTGATAAAGAGTCACTCAAGGATCATTCCAGTGAAATTTGGTGGATATCCATCACTTACAGTCTAAGAAAATGATTTTCAAAGTTTCCACTATATAACAAAACATTGTGAAAAAGGGTCAATCTAAACAGAACAAGCACCTGCTTGACGGTTGGATAAAATTTGCTCATATTTTAACAAAGTACAGTCTAAAGTACTACCAAGGTACTACTACAGCCTTAGATATAAAAGTCGGTCTCAAAAAGCTCTTTTGAAACAATCAGTTTGCATTTATTTTGCCAACATACTTGTCAAAACAGTTTGGTCTGTTTTCAAAATAGATGTTAGGTATGGTGCAACAGCACACCATGATATTGTGAAATATTTTCTGCAATTTATTTCAAATTATTACTTTTGAATTCAATGATCTATAATAAATTACTATATATTTATCATTCAGTGAAATAGAAATTGATATATTGCTAAACAACCTTACAGGTATATAAACTATTAATGCCAATTTATGTCTTGATAACACACCATACCTTAAACAGATCTACACGTTTACAAAATTAGAATGGCATATTTGACATATGTGTTTATAAAATAAGTCAAAATTAATTGCTTGCATAACTACATTTTGGACTCGAGTTTAATACCAACATTTGTAGTAGTAATTTTATCCAACAGTCTTGCAGTTGCTTGTTCTTTACAAAATGACCCTTTTCCACAATGTTTTGGTTATACCGCTATCACTATGGCAGTATTGTGTTGCTTAACTGCTGATGCTCATGAATAGCTTCATTTTGGTATATAATATACCTGGACTACTGCTTTTTCTTAGCGAATGAAGTGTTTTAAAATTGGGTCTCAAACACTTTACATGAACTTAAAGGGTCACATATTTTTCACTCCAAAAATGTGCAGCATAGGAACATTCAAGTTAAAATTGGTGGATATCCATCAGTTATGTCCCAAGAAAGTTACATGTATTTTCAAAGTTTCCACTTTATAACATATAGAGAAATGACCTCCGCCCATAAAACACATATTTTTAATCTGATCACAATAATTTTTGGTAGACTGATAAAGGGTCACTCAAGGATCATTCCAGTGAAATTTGGTTGACATCCATCAGTTACATTCTGAGAAAATAATGTTCTAAGTTACCACTTTATAACATTATCCGCCCATAAAATGCATATATTTCATCTGATCACAATAATTTTTGGAAGACTGATAAAGAGTCACTCAAGGATCATTCCAGTGAAATTTGGTGGATATCCATCACTTACAGTCTAAGAAAATGATTTTCAAAGTTTCCACTATATAACAAAACATTGTGAAAAAGGGTCAATCTAAACAGAACAAGCACCTGCTTGACGGTTGGATAAAATTTGCTCATATTTTAACAAAGTACAGTCTAAAGTACTACCAAGGTACTACTACAGCCTTAGATATAAAAGTCGGTCTCAAAAAGCTCTTTTGAAACAATCAGTTTGCATTTATTTTGCCAACATACTTGTCAAAACAGTTTGGTCTGTTTTCAAAATAGATGTTAGGTATGGTGCAACAGCACACCATGATATTGTGAAATATTTTCTGCAATTTATTTCAAATTATTACTTTTGAATTCAATGATCTATAATAAATTACTATAATAATTATATTTATCATTCAGTGAAATAGAAATTGATATATTGATAAACAACCTTACAGGTATATAAACTATTAATGCCAATTTATGTCTTGATAACACACCATACCTTAAACAGATCTACACGTTTACAAAATTAGAATGGCATATTTGACATATGTGTTTATAAAATAAGTCAAAATTAATTGCTTGCATAACTACATTTTGGACTCGAGTTAAATACCAACATTTGTAGTAGTAATTTTATCCAACAGTCTTGCAGTTGCTTGTTCTTTACAAAATGACCCTTTTCCACAATGTTTTGGTTATACCGCTATCACTATGGCAGTATTGTGTTGCTTAACTGCTGATGCTCATGAATAGCTTCATTTTGGTATATAATATACCTGGACTACTGCTTTTTCTTAGCGAATGAAGTGTTTTAAAATTGGGTCTCAAACACTTTACATGAACTTAAAGGGTCACATATTTTTCACTCCAAAAATGTGCAGCATAGGAACATTCAAGTTAAAATTGGTGGATATCCATCAGTTATGTCCCAAGAAAGTTACATGTATTTTCAAAGTTTCCACTTTATAACATATAGAGAAATGACCTCCGCCCATAAAATACATATTTTTAATCTGATCACAATAATTTTTGGTAGACTGATAAAGGGTCACTCAAGGATCATTCCAGTGAAATTTGGTTGACATCCATCAGTTACATTCTGAGAAAATAATGTTCTAAGTTACCACTTTATAACATTATCCGCCCATAAAATGCATATATTTCATCTGATCACAATAATTTTTGGAAGACTGATAAAGAGTCACTCAAGGATCATTCCAGTGAAATTTGGTGGATATCCATCACTTACAGTCTAAGAAAATGATTTTCAAAGTTTCCACTATATAACAATGACCTCCGCCAATAAAACACATATTTTCTATCCAATCACAATAATTTTTAATAGACTGATAAAGGGTCACCCAAGGATCAATCATGTAAAATCTAATTGGTATCAAATGATTAGAACCTTAGAAAACTCACTTTTTTCATATTTGGAATTAAGCCTCGCCCATTAAATCCATGTTTTTTATTGGATCAAAATTTCTTGAACAACTTTGAAATAGGGTCTCCCAAGGATCATTCCTGTGAAGTTTGGTTGAAATTCATCCAGTAGTTTATGAGGAGAAGATTTTTAAAGAAAAATTTTATGACAGACTGACAGACAGACAGATACACGACGGACACAACGCCATGCCAATAGCCCGAGTGGCCTTCGGCCAGTGGAGCTTAAAAACTTTAATCTAATGGGGACGCCGACACCGACATCAAAGGGTATGACAATAGCTCTTCAGAGACTTTCGTCCCAGGCGAGCTAAAGACACAAACTGACAGACAGACTGACAGAATGACCTACAAATGCAAATCAATTTACCCTCTCTTCTTGGAAGAGCCCTTGGGGACAAAATAAACCTAAATGTGATTTTTGTTTAACTCTGTCTGTCCAAATTCTCAGGATCAATACAGGATTTCAAGCATTATAGGGATGAGTATCTTTTTCACTGCATTTATTTTGGTATAAAGTGCAATTGCCTTAGCACATGGCTTAAACATAACGCCCTATTTGTCCCTTATAATTGCTATTCTCTAGATTGAAGAATTCATTAAAAAATTCAGCAAAACATTAAAGCTTCAAGTCTACTTTCTGCACGTATAGAACACACAATCTATTTTTAGATAGTGTTTTGGGTTTTTTTTTTCATCTCACTATCGAAGTGAAATGTCATGCAGTTAATCAAGTGATACACAAATAAACAACATCTTTGAAATTCGTAGAAGTACTTATGACAAAAAACTTGTTTCTGCCAAGTTAGTGTGTATTATTAAATAAAAACGGCGTGAGCGGTCTTAGTTCAGAGGGTTGCTTGATGGTCTTTGTTGACTCGCTGTTCTCTAATTTTACGTCAGCTCAGAATCAGAACTGTATGTTTGTAATCGCAATTCTCTCGAAAATATCGTAATTCCTAATTGATTAAATAGTAAGTTTGCTTTGATAATCGGGAACTAGGTTAATTCAAGTTCCTACAACACAGAACTTGCAGATCGAAGGTCGGGGGTTTCCCGAAAGACCTATTGCATTTTATACAGAAATAAAATGCAATGGATTTCCCCACATGATGCGATTTAAACCAATCAGAATTCTTTATTTTATCAGATTGCAATTGTTAGTCAATATTAACTAGAAAGCCATGATTGGCTTGAGTCGCTCCACAGGCATGAAATTCTTGTAAAAGCAAAAAAATGTTTTGACTAGATTTTTAGATATTTGGGGTTCAACTGATGTTGAAATGATTCCATCAGTTACATTCTGAGAAAATGATTTTCATAGTTTCCACTATTTAACATATTGAGGAAAGACCTCCGCCCATAAAATGCATATTTTTCATCCAATCAAAATAATTTTTGGTACACTGATAAAGGGTCAATCAAGGATCATTCCAGTGAAATTTGGTTGATATCCAAAAATTACATCCTGAGAAAAGGATTTTCGAATATACCACTAAATAACATATAGAGAAATGACCTCTGCCCATAAAAAGCATATTTTCCATCCGATAACAATGATTTTTTGTAAACTAATAAAGGTTCACTCAAGGATCATTCCAGTGAAATTTGCTTGATATCCATCAATTACATTCTGAGAAAATGATTTTCAAAGTTTCCACTATATAACATATTGAGAAATGACCTCCGCCCAAAAAATGCATATTTTCCATCCGATCACAATGATTTTTTGTAGACTCACAAAGGGTCACTCAAGGATCATTCCAGTGAAATTTGTTTGATATCCATCAATTACATTCTGAGAAAATAATTTTCAAAGTTTCCACTATATAACATATAGAGAATTGACCTCCGCCCATAAAATGCATATTTTCCATCCGATCACAATGATTATTGTAGACTGATAAAGGGTCACCCAAGGATCATTCATGTAAAATTTAATTGGTATCCATTGATTAGAATCTGAGAAAACTCACTTTTTACCATATTTGGAAATTAGCCACGCCCATTAAATCCATGTTTTTCATTGGATCAAAATTTCTTGAACAACTTTGAAAGAGGGTCACCCAAGGATCATTCTTGTGAAGTTTGGTTGAAATCCATCCAGTAGTTTCTGAGGAGAAGATTTTTAAAGAAAAGTTTACGACCGGACGCACGGACGGACGCACGACGGACACAACGCCATGACAATAGCCCCAGTGGCTTTCAGCCAGTGGAGCTAACAAAACTATTGCACCACAGACTAATTCCCCCCTACAAGTGCTTGTCAATAATGAACAGCCATTTTCCATCATAGGGCCACAACTCTGTCAAAAGTCAATGGATCATAACCCAATTTTCACTTGCACATCTCTGCTTGATACTGATCACATCTGTAAAATTTCAAATTTAATCAGTCGATTAGCTGCTGAGAAATTAAGCAGACAAGAAAATGATACAGACAGACAGACTGACTGCTGTTTACCCCCCAAAAAAAGTAAATTCCCTTAGTTGAACATTTCAATAAAACATCCATGAAGTTGGGTCATTGCATATCGAGGGTTCGGTGCAAGACTGTAGTAGGTGTATATACATTGTATATACACTTACTATAGTCTTGCACCGAACCCACGATATGCAAATATCCTTGGTTAAGTTTAGGGACGATAACTGTGACCATTTCTATATAGAGGGGGAACAAAAATATTTTGAAAAAAGAAATGAATTCAACAAATATTCTTTTTTTCTTTATGACAATGTTTAATTCTTTTAACTTATTTTAATAAACAAAACACTTTGAATTGTTTCATTTTACTATTGATAGAGTCATGACACATTTAAACTGAGAGTCTGTAATCAAGAATCCGTCAAATGTTTACACTATGAATCGGGTCCGTTAAAAGTGGACTAACTGGTACCATTTACCGCAACACTCCTTACGTTCACCGAGGCGTAAGTTCATGAAAACCGAATCTCCGTCATACTGTTCACCTGAAATAGACAAAACGTATGATGTTAGTCATAATCGACAATCAAAAGATCCAAGCTGTTTATCAAATTATATAGAAGATAATCGTTTGTATCAGTGTAAGATCAATTTATATTCATTGAGTGAACAACAAAAGCTTTATTTTCACGAGTGGTGGAGCCATCAGTGAAAATATAGCTTTTGTTGTTCAGGAAATGAAATATTAATTGATCTTATTTAAAAAACAAACGATTATTCTATTACTTTTTTGCAAAAATGAGACAAAATAGCAGAATTCTAGGAGATATTTTCATAAAGCACATCATTTTGCATGTGATTGCTATGCAACGTTCATTGTGTCGTCATGTATTTCGCCCTGTATAGATGACTTAACAAAGGATGAAATACACAAAAGCAGGTTATTAGTTTTGATATTTTACTGCTTTTGAGGTGAGATTATCAAGTGATAATCTACTGTTATTTCTCAATAAACCACCGAAAAGCACCAAAGAATGATGACTAATTAATGACAAAAGCATAAGATATGCATGTCCATATTAGCAGATAACAGCCCTCAAATTGACAAAGTCTATATTTACTAAATAGTACTTCAGTATATAAGACTGGTAAGTTTCTTAACACCGAAAATTTGTTTGAATGGAGTTAAATGCCGCTTCAAAAAATCTTTCAGTTATATCGCAGAGGCTGGAGCACCTAACAATTGATGCTTCATATTTCTCACACCAGTACCACCATTACATCCTTTCCTAGCATCCAGCTGCTATTCCACATAGGTCTACGATTATTTACCCATTGGTGGATTTGTTTTGTTTGAATGGGTTTTACGCCGCTCTCAACAATTACGCAGTTATATGGCGGCGGCCGGAGCACCTAACAATGGATTCCTTTCACCTGTACTACCATTACATCCTTTCCTAGCCTCCGACTGCTATCTCACATAGGTTTACAATTATTTACCCATTGGTGAGAGACAAACGTCGGAAAGGATATTTGCCGCCAATGGGGATCGAATCCACGACTTCAAGATTGGAAGTCTTATGCCTAACCAACTGCGCTATGGTGGCGGCAAACCCATTGGTGGAAGACAAATAGTCTGAAAGAATGAGTCCCACTGTCGGGGATCAAACACGGGACCTCTAGATTGACAGTCTGACACACTACTAATTGTGCTATGATGGTGGTAAATACTGAAGACACTCAATACAATTTAATACAAATCAACTGTGCAGCACAAAACAATTATAACTGCCTATAAAGATATAGGCAGTTACAAATGTTTCGCGCTGAGCCATGGAAATGCACAGCTATGCCATTTTTCCTTTAAATACCTTTTTTTTTCAAAGCTTAGCAGAGTTTATCAGGTATTTTTAGTTTTCAAATTTTTAAGACTTGTGACAGCAAACCCTTACAAAGGGCTCCTGTTTGACCCTTAAACTTGGGGTTTAACCCCCCCAAAATCTGATATCTTAATTTGACCCCTAGAAATTTCTCCCAGGGGGGTCATTTTGACCCCCTTGAGAGAAATCACTAGGGGTAAAAACATGGTTTTATAACCAAGATTTTCACAAATTGCCATGTAAAGTGCAATGAATTAATTATTTCATATCATTACAAGAAGTAGTAAAAGTGACTCTTAATTATGCAAAATTCTACTTTTAATTTGCTTTTTCTTTTGTTTTGACCCCTTTAAATTCAGATTTGACCCCCAGAATGTCTTAAGTGAGGGGTCAATGACTCCCTAATATCAAACACTAACACGAGCCCTGCTTACAAATCTATCAATAGCCTCAGGTAAAGTGAAAGATTTCCGTCACTCTTGGGCAATCTAAACAGTGAAAGTCAGCCATCAACGTGACTAGAGCTTAAGCAGCTGATTTGCTCAACAGGCCTGAATCTATATATATGATAAGACGAGAATTTAAGTGAATGAATGATTAAATGAATGAACGAATTAACCTATATTTCAAGTAAATAAGTGCTTTTAAGTGTCACATGCTGAAATATTTCTGAAAAGAAAAATTCAAGATGGATGAATAATATATAGAGAATAGAGTATTGTTAAAACTCAAAGATCATTCCGGAGAAAATTGGTTGACATCCATCAGTTGTGTTTCTGAGAAAATGGTTTTGAAAATTTTCACTATTTAACTTAATATCAAAGAAAAATGATCTCCACCCATAAGACATATTTTTGTCTGATCACACTAATTTTCTGTAGAGTGATAGAGCACCAAAATGAGGTCGATATCCATCTTTACAGTAGTCACATATCACCATATATGAAAATTTGCCACGGCCACCATGTTTTTCATAGATCAAAAATCCTTGAATAATTTGATTAAAAAGGGAGGTCACCAAAGGATCATTCCTGTGAAATTTGGTTAAAATACATCCAGTAGTTTCTGAGGAGAAGATTTTTAAATAAAGAAAAAGTTTATGACTGGATGCATAGACATACTGACACACAGACGGACGACGGACACAGCGCTTGACAATATAGTCCCATTGGCTTTCAGCCAGTGTAGCTAAACAAGAGGGCCGTTGGCCCTGGGTCGCTCACCTGAGAAAAAAGCTTCATTACCTAGGTATGTCCATGCGACCAAAGAAAAAGAGATTTTCACTTATTCAATCAGATAACATTTGAAATAATCCCCCCCCTCTGCTCCTCACCTGGTCATTATTTATTTAAGCTTTTTTCATAAAAGGTCTGTGATCAGCTAATCAATGCCAGATATACAGGCTGAGTCTGAGACTTTTAAAGTTTTCTTTAATGAGTTGATCAATCCATGTCAAATATAAAGGCTGTAGGGATTCAAAATTCTCAACAAAGCACTCCCCCTCCCCCAAGATGCTCTGCACCTTGTGAATCTACAGTCATGATTTTAGCTAATTCAATTGATGTCCATATGCTGATCATTCATACCAATTTTCAAGTCTGTAGGACTCCTGGTTCATTAGAAGTTTAAAGATTTCAAAAATGATCCAAAGTACTGCCCCCTCCCCAAGACACTCAGCACCTGGTGACCCTACAGTCATGATTTTAGCTATTTTTATTAATGTCAATATATTGATCACCCATTACAATTTTCAAGTCTGTAGGGTTCCTGATCCAGGAGAAGAATAAGGTTAAAGACTTCAAAATTGATCCAAAGTACTACCCCTTCCCCCCTAATGCTCCGCATCTGGTGGCCCTACATTCATGCTTTTAGCTATTATATTTAAGATCCATATACTTATCATCCATGCCAATATTGGAGTCTGAAGGGCTCCTGGTTATTTTAGAAGATGAAGGTTAAAGTTACCAAATTTTCACAAAAGTACTACCCCTTCCCCCCTGGTGCTCCGCACCTGGTGGCATTACAGTCATGATTTTAGCTATTTTTATTAAGGTCTATGAGCTGATCCTCCATGCCATTTTCAAGTCTGTAGAGCTTGTGGTTCAGAAGAAGAAGAAGGTTAAAAATTACAAAATTTTCACAAAAGTATAACCCCAGCCCCATGGTGCTCCGCACCTGGTGAATCTACAGTCATGGTTTTAGCTATTTTTATAAAGGTCCATATACTGATCATCCATGCCAATATTCAAATCTGTCAGGCTCCTGATTCATCAGAAGAAGAAGGTTAAAGATTACAAAATTTTCACAAAAGTACTACCCTCTCCCCCCTGGTGCTCCGCACCTGGTGAATCTACAGTCATGATTTTAGCTATTTTTATAAAGGTCCATATACTGATCATCCATGCCAATTTTCAAATCTGTCAGGCTCCTAATTCATCAGAAGAAGAAGGTTAAAGATTACAAAATTTTCACAAAAGTACTACCCTCTCCCCCCTGGTGCTCCACACCTGGCAGCCCAACAGATATGGTTTTAGCTATTTTTATTCAGGTCTATGAGCTGATCATCCATGCCAATTTTCAAGTCTGTAGGGCTCCTGGTTCCGAAGAAGAAGCAGCTTGAAGATTACAAAATTTACCCAAAGTACTACCCCCTCCCCCCTGGTGCTCAGCACCTGGTGGCCCAAAAGATATGATTTTAGCTATTTCAATTCAGGTCTATGAACTGATCATCCATGCCAAGTTTTAAGTCTGTAGGACTACTGGTTGAGAAGAAGAAGAATTTTAAAGATTTTCTTAAAATTTCACTGTTTGTTGCCATAGCAACCAGAGTTTTTCATGGATTATAATTCTTTTAGCTATTTTTGAAGGGGACCACCTAAGCAACATTTCTGTAAAATTTGGTGTAAATCGGCCCAGTAGTTTAGGAGGAGATGTCGTTTAAAGAAATTGTTGACGGACGCCGGACGACGACCGATGACCGGACGACCGACGGACTGACGCCGGATGAAAGGTGATCACAATAGCTCACATGAGCACTTTGTGCTCAGGTGAGCTAAAAAACTAATTGAGCTCCCAACACAAAGAATGAGGACAGTTTTGCCATCAGATTCCTATTAAATTGTATATTCATTGGTCGGTGCAAAATTCTAGTAAGTACTTGTAAACTTATAGGCACTTATGATATTAAGTATTTTCTCAGTGAAAACCCCTTTGGAAATTTTTGATATTACACAGCTCATGTGGATGTTATTATACTATGAAATAACTATGTTTGTGAGCTTGGATTGTTTGTCAATGTTATTGTAATACTGTGAAAATGACTTCACAATGTCAGTGCTCTCAATAAGGGCCAAAATCAGGAATTTTTGTAATTCCATGTTGGGATTTCAGGAATTTTTTTTACGAAGTAAGGAATTTTTAACCCCGCCTCCTGCTAACCCCCCCCGCACACACACCTTCCTTTTTCAGTACACTTTGTAAATGTTAGTTTCCTTGTTAAATGTAAGTTAAATTTTGCTCCCAAAGTCCATGATTCTGGTTGGTTCTCTAAGTATAAACGACTTCCAAGCCTTAAAACTTGTAGCTTTGACTTCAAGCTGTAGGGACGAGCTTTGGTTTCACAATCTCCTTTTATTACTTTCATTAAATAAATTATGGAAACTAATATGAGAAAATGTGAAGTTTCATTTTGGAATCGGTCCTTAGCTGTATCTTGCACGGTGGGCCTAGGAAATGCGGCTTACTCAAATTTTAATTACGATGTTTTGGTATCCGGCGATATTACGGAAATTAATGCAGCTTTAATTTTCCTCGGTCTGTCGTTCCAAAGGTGGCGAACGTTCTAAGTAGTGTACCAATAAAACTTAAAGTTCTAAGCCTATTAAAACTTACGCAGAATTATCCAAATAGCGGAAGTCAAGAAAAATTTATCATTTCAAATCTCTCGTCAGACATGTTGCAGACAACTTAAATGATGTCATTGGGATTTCCCCACGTTCTCCGAAGATGCAGATTCTACACGTATTTAAACGAGGACAGTCGAATGACCTTTCGTAAATGTTTTCCGGTAACGTCTTTTTCACTTCGGATAAATTACCCGTAGATCGATTCTAAGAGTTTTAGGAAGCCATATTTCGAAATTTTATTGGTCTGAGCTGTATGAGCTACGTTTGATATAACGAATTTTCCCCTGATTTGAATTTTGTTTGTTTCAATAATCTTATCAAAGGACCCACGCGATCTGTATCCAACTAAGAAAGATAATGACTGAAGCGGTAATGACGCGTCGCTAATGCCCCTATCACACTACGACACCGAATCCCACGAATTGCCACGAATTGACAATTTTTTGGGTTCGTAGCTGAAACGTAATCGATTCCTGAAGTTCTCAACTGATTCTTATGGTTCGTAGCAAGTTCTTGCAGTTCGTGGGTCAGTCGGGAATTCGTGGCAAAAATTTTGAACTGTTCAAAATTTTGGTCACGAACTCCCGATAACAAAAATTCGCAGTTAATTTGTATCAAAGTCATAGTGCATTCCTAGACATCGTAACTGAATCTTATTCAATTCGGATGCATTCGTAGGTATTCGTAACTAATTCGGGAATTCCGGAGCCAGGTGTCTGAGAGTGAGGGCCAATTTCAAGCCGTGTCCAAAGCTGGTCTCAAGCGGGTGTCCCTTCTCTGAATGACAGGGCTAATCCTGTTCAATAACTCGTCAAATAGGTGGGGTGGCATTCGCACATAGTTCACAAAAGCATTTTCATCTTCCACCTTCAGCTCCTGCATTAGTTTGCTGTAGTGTCCAAATTCTACTCTTCTAGTTGGTGACAACCATGGACGAATCCACCAACCACGGTCTCTTCTCCTCTTTCTTTGGAGAAGTCGCCTTCTAGCTATCAGCAGCTGATGGTGATACTCCATTTGCAAAGCCAAAAGTACGACTCTACTTCGATGAACAATCATGTTGAAAGTGACTGACAAGCAGGGGTACATGGCTCTTTATAACTATCTTGACAGAAAATATCAAGAATTGTCAAGAACAATCACGAATTTTCTTTTATTCGTATATGCTGTCGGCATATTCTTAACTGATTCATAATTGATTCCCAAACTTTCGTGCCGTATTCCCCCAATACATTCGTGTAATCGTAATGAAATCGTAATGAAATCTTGCAAGTATCCGTGCGATTCCAGCCGATTCTGCCGAATATTCGTAACGCTATCGTATCTATGTCGTTACAGATTCATAAGTCATTACGTAGAGGCAAGAAAATTCCCGAAACTCCACGAATCCTAAATTTTATCAATTCGTGACAATTCGTGGGAATCGGTGTCGTAGTCTGATAGGGGCATAACCCGACAAGATTGCATAATCAGAGACTGGTTGTTATAGCGACAGTTTAATAACCCGCGCGTTACACATGGCTTGTTTTGGTCAGCTATAAATGTGTATGCTCACTTTGATTATCTATCTACGTGTAGACTTACGTTAAATCCTTTATTAGGTAAATTTGTAAAACGTCCGGGGTAAAATTACAGGAAGTTTTCCTCGAATCTCGGACGGTTTTTTACGTCCGGGTTTGATTTTCCGGACGTAATTTCCGAAATTCTGGACGTATATTACTTCGACGTCCGCTTATTGAGAGCACTGCAATGTATTTGATGACATCATTTAACAAAAAGTGTTATATGTTGTACTGATGAAAAATAATATCAATAAATAGCTGACCTGAAGTTTCATTCACATTTGTCTAGTTGTTGAAGAGAAGATGTTATTCTAAGAATTCAAAGTGAAAGAAGACCCTACCCACCCATTGGTAAATGAGGAGATGTTGAAACACATTTTGGCTAAAAAAAAGCTCCCCCAAACAACATCCATATTTTTTGGCCAATCAAAATTTTGTAAACATCTTTTTAAGAGGGTCGCCCAAGGAACATTCTGGTAAAGTTTCATTGAAATCTGCCCAGTGGTTCAGATGTTGTTCAAGGATTTCGGACCGCAGATTAGCCCCACCCTGCCATGCCAATATAAATCGGCTTATCCAAATTTCGCAAACAATTTTTAATGAGGGTCACCCAAGGAACTTTCTGGAAAGTTTCATTTAAATCTGCCCTGTGGTTCACGAGATTCAAAGATTTGGGGCCCGAAATAAGGCCCACCCTGCCATGCCCATTTTCTGGTCAAATCAGAATTTTGAGAACAATTTTTGAAGAGGGTCATTAAAGGTTTCATTGAAATTAGTTTTGTGGTTCAGGTGAAGAAAAAGACTTTTAAGATTGATGACGGTGGGATATAGAGGACGCACTTCACATGGCAGACTCAGGGTGATCCTAAAAGCTTCTCTTGAGCATGTTGTGCTCAGGTGCGCTAAAAACAGATAAAAACTCAGCAAAGCTTTGTTTTTTATCTATTTATTGATTCTTTAACAAGAGATGTTTGTAAAACATTTAAGCCCCCATTGAAAGCAGGATAATAGCCTTTTCAAAAAATATGTTGAGTAGAGTTATGGTTCTTGTGCACTGCACTTCTCCTCAATGAAATCTATCCACCTGCAAGTTTCATGGTTCTAGCTTGCATACTTTTTGAGATATGCTCCGGACAAAAATCGATTAACTGACGGATGGACGGATCGACAAGTGCAAAACAAACCCCCCTCCCAATTCTTCTTTGAGGGAGAGGGAATAATCCTCTATCAAGGCAGTGGACCAATATTTTTCCGCAACATTTCTGAACTCAAAGTCTTTCACAATGTTAACCGAGGTTCTCTAGTGATATCATTAGGAAACCTCCCTTAACACTGTCAAAGTTCATAACTTCCCAATGCAGATCTATTACCAGTCCACTATCTTAACGATAGTTTTGCCCATAGCTTTTTACTCACTATAGATGATGACCAATCTTTCTGGCTCTCGAGATGGTATCAGGACAGGATCATTCCACAAGCCACTGCCTATAATTTTAGCCGTCTTCTCGCTGATCTCAATAGCTGCTTGATCATATGTGTCCTGTAAAGTAAGATGATTTGAGTCTGTGCTTGAGATTTCCAACAATTCAAATAATAGCAGAGCAAAGACTCTGGTTAGCCTGTACATCTGCACAGTCTGACCAGAGTCTTTACTTTGCATTTAGTAGATATATAAGGTCTCAAAATATTCATAGACCATCAGGTAGCTTTATTTTTACAGTGGCTGTCCATGCTGCTCAGTGTTTGCACCTCATGAACTTTTCAAATTGTTGGAAATGTCACACACAGGCTTATTTGGTTTCATGGGTTTAACACCACTTTCAAGGTGTTTGTAGTTAAATTGTAGCAAGGGCACAAACCCCTGATTTCTTGTGGTCTCTCATTCCACATTGAGCTAACATAATTTTTCAGTTTATTTTTCTGCTGCCCATTCCACTTGACTATACTTCATTTCACTCACATTGTTTAGAGGAAATTTACCTCAAATTAAAGGAAAACGTCTGAAAGACATGAGTTTAATGATTTTATCAAATCCAAAAATGCATACAAAATAAAAGCTCCCTGGCCATGTTATGTATAGCTCTCAGGAGTGTTTATTAGGAGAAATATGGTAAGTTGTAAGAACTTGTTTCCAGATTAATACATTTGTATTAAACAAGAGCCATGTTAGACATGGCCATCCCTGCCATCAAAGCTTGATAGTAAACTGAAGTCTAATCAAAGGGCAATAACTCCAAAATTATGCTAGCAAGCGTTGTAGTTCTTGTGAACTGCACTTCTCCATGAGATCCATCCTCCTTTAAAGTTTCAAGTTGATAGCTTTCATACTTTAGGAGCTATGCTCCAGACTTTTTACCCTTGAATATTTTATGATAAATCTGAAATACTATCTGTTTTAAGGCTTACTTCATATTTGTACAAGGAAAGGTCAAAATTGATTCTTACACTTGCAAATTCACTAATAATTTAATCATTCCATTATTTTTAGAGATGGTAATGAGTACCAATTTTACTAATCGCGTACTCAGTCACCTTTTGTATTGAGTACAGTCTATACTTGTGTACTCAGATTGAACTCATGAGTTTAGAATATTGACTTCAAACATCAAAACATATGATTTTTCCAGCATACATTTTGGTCGAAATGATAGTTGAGATAGCATTTGTCGTATAATGTTTTCAGGAAACTGAAAATTGTATTAGAGATTGTTTTGCCTCAGCTTTAATCATCCTTTAATGTTTCATCTTTGGTAAACCAAAATCCAAGCAACAATATTGATAAGCTTGATTAATAATGCATTCTGTTATTTCGAAGAGAGCTTGTAAAATATTTGGAGGTCCAACTAAAACCGTTCCTAATTGGGGTATTTTTAGTCGAAGATGTGAATATTACGACAGAACGCCAGCAAGAACAAATGCTGTTGGCACTTGATTGCAAATGTGAATTGACAGATTAGATGATCGACAGGCAACCAGGTATTGCAAACCAAACCATTCACTATCCAGCGTTGAAAAATGTATATTTGAGGAAATATTTAAAAGAGTTGGGAAACGATTTTTCAAATGCTTTTTTTCTTTCCTTTTAGATTAATCAGTTAGAGATATTGGTAATCAAAACTTCGACGTTCAGTAGAGTAATCGAAAAATTGAGTAATTGTTACCATCTCGACTTATTTTGACCCATTTAAAATCAACTTTGACCCCTAGAATTTTATGGTCAAGGAGTCAATAACTCCTCAATTTTAGACACAAGCAAGAGCTCAACAAATACATGTCCACCTTCTGCAGTGTATAAAATACAAACATCCCATGATTCCTGTAAATCTGTACAGGGGAACAGAATAAGGGGGGGGGGTCTAGGTCAAAATTTTTGGGGACACAGGTGTCCCCCTACCTTAATTTCAAGGGGACATTGAAAAATTTTGAGGGACAAACTAAAAAACTATTTCTACCTGTTAAAAGGTATTCTAATTTGAGTATAATTTTCTGTCCTTGCTGGATTTCCATATTTTCAATGCTCAAGTAAAACATATCTGGGTTGGGACCATTGAAACAAATATTCATAGGAGCTTGCAAATTGCTCTCCTGCAATCAATTTCTTGTAACAGTTTTTGTACAGTTCTGAACGCAGACGTAGACGGCGCTGGATCGGGAGTTTTCGCAGCTGTCTCCGTCAATTCAGCATCATCTGCTAGTTTTCTACTTTTTCTGACATAAAGTCAGTCAAGTGCATCATTTAATTTTAGTAACAATTCTAAGACCGATTCTCATTATTCTATATTAAAATCGGCTGAATCAAATGGTAATTTTTGGGGTGAAAAGTCAAGTTTTTGCAAGTGTGCTAAGTACGCAACCGGTTCACAATATTTTACATCAAAACATGCAAAATTGAATGGTAATTTTTGGGTTACAGTCAAGTCTTTATGGGTACACTGTGTATGCATAATACTATACAATGAGTGAACTATATATACTACGACAACAAATATAAACTCTGTTCATGCAGGACTAAAAGATCATGGAATTCTGAGCACGGCTGAAATCTCGCAATGGCTTAGATTTTAAGGGAAATTGGGAATAAATTTGCAGGAATCCCGCAATGGCGCTGCCTAGGCACAACACTTCAACAACATAGGGTTTGCCCTATCAATAAATAAATACTTTTGATCTGAAATCAAAAATGTATAGAGGCCCAGAAGACGACGGGGTAAAGCCTGACTATTATCCTTATTTCTCAAAGTAATCCAACTTTGTGGGTACTCATCTGATTCGTTTGGCTGAGACAATTCCTATGACAGGGCTCGTGTCTGACCCTTAAACCAGGGTTTTGACTCAAAATAATTCCATTTTGATCCTCAAAAATTTTCATCAGGGGGTCATTTTGACCCATTGATGTTCCAAAAGCGCAGCCTAAGTACCAAAGATCTATATAAATGATCAACATAAACAATAAAGTGTTTCTACACTTTATTGTTTATGTTGTTTCAGTTATATAGATTACTATAAAGACGATTTTATTCTTTTTTGACCCCTTGAATTTTATGGTCAAGGGGTCAATGACTCCCTAATTTATAAAGCTTACACAAGCCCTGAATGCTTACCTACAAAATAGGGTTTGTGTTATAATAAGCAAAAAACTTTGAAATGAAATATAAAATAATCCCTCTTTATGTAGCTATGTGGTTGTAGCCGAGATGTAAACCTACCATGTCGCCTCGAATAGTATCAATGAACTCTTCCATCATCTCACTGTCAGCCTCAAATATATTTGGGTCCCCTCCAATCAGGCCAAGTTCTTCGTCGGTAAGTTCTGGAGAAATCGTAAACATAAAGTACAGTCGATATTGCTCAAGCGACCACGTCTATTAAGCGACCAATTTTATTAAGCGACCACCAGAAAAAATCCCTTCATTGTAAGCAAAGTCGATATTGCTCAAGCGACCACGTCTATTAAGCGACCAATTTTATTAAGCGACCACCAGAAAAAATCCCTTCATTGTAAGCAAAGTCTCTGAAAAAGAGGACTTTTTAACGAAAAATTGGTTATTGTTGAATCATTTGTTGTTGGAACCCATGAGAATTGTCTCAATAAGACGATTCTAATGGGTTTGAACATAATAAGATTCATTACGACTTGACCGACAATCAGGAATGAAATTTCTTTTTTCCCCACTCGCTAAAACTAGCAAGTGCCCTCATTTCCAACTGGCATAATCAAATTTGAACTAGCAAATTTAATGACCATTTACAGGATAATTTTTTCCCCTTTTAAATATAGAAAATGAAGTATACAATAATCAGTTACATTACATTTTCCAAAATATCAATTTCAATGCTTGTCATGCTGAACTCGGAATATTCTTGGTTTTGACAGGAGATATAGACAAAGATCAGTGTATACATTAGACTAGTGCAATCTGATCTTCATCTACACAAACTGTTTATTTTGTTTCCGTAAAAATTTTGTAAAGACATGTAAAATTCAAAATAAAAATAGCCATACAGTTACTTCTTTCAGAGCCTTGAGCACTTTTATTTGAGAATAATTTGGTCAAAATTCTTTAATCAGCATGACAAGTGTAAAAATTACTTGTAGCCCCTAAGCTCCATATTGACTTCTTATCAGTTGTTTTAATCAGAATGTCGAAAAGATTAATTACCTTGTTTACATTTGAAATTCTATACACTAACATTAATCTCAAGCACATAATTTATTGCTACACTGATTTTTTTTTCGGAGAACCAGAAGAATTTAGACATTCTTTCATTGCCATTTGGATACTTTAACTCGAACTATCCAATAGTTATCATGACTTGTAATTCAATTTGCTGTTGAATTAGCCAAATTTTGAGGAATGTTAGTATCACTAAAAGAAATGCTTGATGCATTGAAATTATAAAGTATTTCAATCTTCTTAAGGTCATGATTTGGCCATGTTGCGTTATTTTTTGCAATTAAATTAGAATTACTACTATTTCACCAATCTTTTCAACTCGCAAAAAACGCAAGAGGTTGGTGCTTGACAATTGCGATATATTTAAATTTCAATCGCATTTTGTGAGTTTGCGAGTGCTAATTTCAACCCCTACAGTCTTCCTAAAATCAATCATTATTAAGCTTTTTTATAAAGCTCTCAACTTCACTCTTGTTTTATATGTTATCTGAGCCAGTGCATGACATTTCCAACAATTTCACAAGTCACGTGCGCAAAGCAAAGCTTCAGGCAAGCCTGTGCAGTCACACAGCCTGAACAGAGTCTTCACTTTGCACTATATAAGATATAGAGTCTTTATCCAACTTCTGGCAGTCAGCATATATGATTATTGAATTGTGTCATGGCCTACGCTGCTTAACGTTTGTCCTCGCACACAAGTGAAATTGTTGGAAATGTCACGGACTGGCTCATATAAATTTGTTCACTATTTCCTGGTTAAGATTGATTGATTGAATTGAGTTTAACGCTATTTCAACATTATTTCAGTTATATCGCGCGGCTGGAGCACCTAACAATGGATTCCTGGTATTTCTATCACAAGTACAACCACCACATTCTTTCCTAGCCTCCAGCTGCTATCTCACATAGGTCTACGATTATCAACCCATTGGTGAGAGACAAAAAGTCGGAAAGAATGAGTGCCGCCGTCAGGGATCAAACATTTTCTGGTCAAGAGTGAAGAAGGTGTTACTCACCTATCAACATATGGCGCTCGACTATAGGAAAGAATTGAAGATTGACTAAATCAATCTTCAATTCTTTTCTGAAGTAGAGCACCATTGGGTGGGAATGGGTCAATGGGACTCACATCAGAAATTTTTGATTTTGAGCGTCCTGGCTACCTACTTGTGAGTCTCAAAGTCTCCTTCCCTTAAGTCTGACTGGAATGGGGAGGGGGGGGGGGGGGGGGGGGTAGTGCCAGACAAATATTGATAGAATCTTATTTGTTGTTGATACTAATTTTGCATGAGTACAAACAACACTGGCTATGTACAAGTTTAAAAAAAAATAATGTGTGACATTTTCAACAATTTAAAATTTTTCGTGCTATGCAATAATTGAGTTAATTTGAGTAGTGTAGAAAGCCGAATACTTTAAATATAAAGTTACCTGATGGTCTACAGATAGTTTGAGACCTTATCTTATTACTAAACGTATAGAATATACTCTGGACAGACTGTGCGGGTGCACAGACTGGTCAGAGTCTTTGTGATGCACATTTTTGGAATTGTTTGAAATCTCGCCAACAGGCTCATATTTGAATTTGAAAAATACAAATTACTCCTCTATCTGCAGCTAATGTAAGAGAGCTATAGTACAAAGTCTAAATTTTTACCTCTCTTGACTCCCATTCTTTCCTGCATGAAGGCTTCAATTGACGATCTTCCAATGGTTTCTGTAATTAAACAAAATAAGAGAACTATAAGTTAAGACTGGGCTGTTAAATGTTGGTTAGATTACAACACAAGATGTGTTTGTGATAGACAAATGTCCCCCTAAACAGCATTTTTTTTTAAAAA
Source organism: Fragum whitleyi (assembly GCA_948146395.1). Classification (NCBI taxonomy): domain Eukaryota; kingdom Metazoa; phylum Mollusca; class Bivalvia; order Cardiida; family Cardiidae; genus Fragum; species Fragum whitleyi. Next base: position 66,137,385 of record OX411548.1, on the reverse strand, counting down.
TTACCTTTACATATGACTTTGTCATAGGGATCTTGACCATGAAATCTGTAGATGCGCATCATGGAGATCTATCATCATATTATGAGTATGAGCATTGTATTTTGAATATACTTGAAATAATTGGCAATGTTTAGTTTTTGGGTTAAGATTTGCTGACAGACCAACACAGTCGGACAGATAAAGACAGACAAAGGTGAAACTAATGTATCCAATCTTTTGATGCTGGGGCATAAAAATCTTACAAACAAGACATGTTTGTGAAACATGACTGCCCCCCAGGAGATGATTTTTTTAATCTTTCATTTAACCAAATATGAGCATTGCATCTTTTGAGCATTCTCTGGACTAAAATTTCTTTTCGCCAGCACTTTTACCAAATGAAGTTTATTTGGTCATAAAATGAAGTTAACAATTAATATTGGTATGAAATGGTGAAAGAAACTCTCGAATCTTACCCAGTGGAGTCCAATCCCTTACCTATACAGTTGTTCAGGCAGTAGCGGATAGCTAACGAAATTACCAAAGCATATGTTTCTATTACAAAACAAAATCTATGTTGTGTGGTACCAATCGGTAGGAAAATGTGTATTCTTTAGATTGAAACCAATTTCGGGATAGTAATATTGTTTATACGTCAGATAAACGCTTTCTGCACACAGCACTAATTAGGTCAATAGCGGTAGGTTCGGGTAATAACGGATAGGTAGTTGAGGGAAAGTCTAAAAAGTGACAATGACACTATTTCACTGTTTTTGGGTGCAGAAAGAGCTTTATTTAAGCGAGTTTGGTCCATAAAAGCTCGCAGATCGGATTCGGACAGAACTTGGGCAAATTTAAATTATCAAAAAATGTGGCAGATTAACAGATTTTGAAAACCTTTTCGTGAAGCAGAAAAATAATTATGGGTTTAAACCTACAACCTCGTAACCGCAGTTTTTATTTAGCTGTAGTTACAAAATTTAGAATTAGAACGACAACGTACTGCTTTGATAATCCTATTTTTACTGCATATCTCACACGAAAAGGGATAACCAGAAATTCCGAAAACAAATGTATATGTTCACCAGCCTATAACTTCTTAAAGAAATATTTGTACAAAGATGCATTCATACAGTTTCCCCAAAGATTCGGCTTTGGTCATTCAGTGTTCCCACTGCTTCTTCAAAATGGGGGTAAAAATGGTTATTTTGCAGCATGAATGTACCTCCTCTATATGAGACAAAGAAGGCTGCTTGCAATAATTAGGGGGTACACGATTCCATTTGGGGGTAAATCACCCCCATAAGGTTTTTTGGGGAACCCTGGACTACTCATACCGGGTAGCTCGTGTTCAAGTTTTCTATTAAGCATATACATGCAGTTTCATCCCTGACTTGGTGATTAGTACAGTGAGCTGCAAGTTATCCTAAACTTGGCAAAAATTGTAGGATGTATTGCCATAATTATGTGGGACTGGTCACTGTTGTAGGAATGCTGTTTGGCAAAACATTTCAGTGCACCAGCCCAGAAGAATTGAAGTGAAGGACTAAGAATAGTGATTGAACTGAAAGATTGTTTATAGATACAGAGAATCCCCAAAGAACTGTCCCCGGGAATAAATCTCATGACCAATATGTGCCACCACCGTTATTGTCGATTGAAGATGGTTTCAAAGAATTTTTCTAACAGATCGTTCATATCTGACACCATTATCTGATATTGATCAGTGACTCAGTGATTTAGTTACCAAACAAGCCTCAAAACTACAGCTTATTGAATAAGCTGGACATTTTCCCATATTTGTTCACCAGGGTTCCCACTGACTTTTAAATTTTGGGGTAAAAACAGTCATTTCACAGCATATTTGTACCCCCTTTACATGAAACAAAGAAGGCTACTTGCAAAAATTAGGGGTACAAGATTCAAATTGGGGGGTGAAAAACCCCCATTTGAGGGTTTTTGGGAACCCTGTTCACCCATATAAGAATGCTTCCTTTTCATGTTCGTTTTCATACAATCAAACTGGCAAAATCTGTCAAAACAAATAGTCTTCTACGGTGGAAGAGGACAGTAGCGTTTTTTGAGATAAGTGAATAAATCTTGGTATATGTAGAAACTCCGAGTTAGTGTGATCTCAACGGAGATAGTGTGATCTCAACGGCGTATTTTTTTTATTTTGATTAAGAAATTACGATTTTGAGGGCTTTCTACAGCTACCCCATTTAAATGAGCATTGCGATTTGATTAAGACATTTTTGTTCCGAAAATTGTAATCAATATTCACATTTTTTACTGTTCCAAAAATCCCACTTTTAACAAAATTTAATAAAATTGGCCTGATGAAATTTGTTCCATTTTTTTAATTTTATTTCTATTATTATATTTCGATATTCTGGAAAAAATTTAAAAACTTTCATCTTGCTAATATTTTATAATCCAGATTTCAAGTTTGTCATTTTGACGTTAAAATTGTGACGTTGACGTTTAAATTACTTCGAATAATTTCCGATGTGTATGTGAATTCCTTTGCGATCTAAAGGAATAAAAAGATGAAAATTCACAGACGTGTTCAAAGGTCTTTGAGGAAAAGACCCTCAAAATTATATTCAAATACACTGAGCAAATACACTGAGAACTTCGCGATACAAATTAATTTACCTTAAAGAAGTATTGCTGATCAGTGACTTCAATAAGTTTTACGTCGACGTCACTATAAATTGAAATTTACCTTTGTAAGTGAATTTTACAAGCTCAAAGTTATGGTGTTGCCATTTATTAGCACGCTAAAAACTATTTAGGGTGCAGTGATAACATTTCAAATAAAATCATGGAAAACATAAATGCATGCTTATAAAAAACGAAGAATCGTATTTGCGTTTAATTTTTCAGAAATCAATCAAATACTTTTTGTGAAGTCTGTCAAAAGATTTCAGTGAATTTTTCGACGAACCTTGTTTATATTTTTCAAGCTGTAGTCGTTAGGGTAATAAACGTGGATACCCAATCGTAGAAATTCTGCACGATAAAACATCACAAAAAGATGCGAGCATATGCAACAAAAAATATCAAATTAAAAAAAAAAAGAAAAAAAAAATCATCTGACCAATGAGTGTGTGTGTTTTTTGTTTTTTTTGTGTGTGTTTTTTTTTTGTTTCTTTTTTAAATGAACCTTAAAAGTTTATTCTTAATAACAGCACTGTAATAGATTTATGAAGTATCGTTGGAAATTATGTAATTAATTGATGACTAAGACCCTGTAACTCCATCTAATAAAATTTGAAGTAGTAGGCTTTTGGTTGTGAACAAACAATGTCCATTAGTAATGAATATAGTTTAAATATGCTTGACTAGCACTATGAATATCCATCTATCGCTTTCTTGAATTGACTGGTGAAAATGCACAAGTTATACAATGATGTCCGTGCCTATAATGAAGTTTTCATATGGCGCTAATTTAGATAATATTTGAAAATTTTCTCTGCAGATGTGTTGATATAGTGGGAAATAGGTTTATCTACAAAATGATACCAAGAACTTGTTGATTGGCTTTGATTTACATGAACATTTCAAGTACGAGCGTCTGCTATTGCATTTACTCTTGACCCGAAAAATTCAGCTTCCGGTTGCCTCGTTTTGGTTACAACAAATTGAAAGTTCAAAAAGAAAGGTAAAGGAAATAGAATTTGGCTAAGAAATCCCTCGAATATCATATTGTGTCATGGTAAAATTATTTTTGTTGAAAGATTCTGTTAAAACAAATAGGGAGCGATTTAAAAACAACCTATCCGCTACACCCCAAAATCCGTTACTGCCTGAACAACTGTATTATTGTATATTTATTTATTTAAATTCGGCGCGCCAGGTCCCTGTGCTTTGTGTTGAATCCTGCTAGAATAGAAAAATAATCCAGCGAATTACCTTGGCGCAATCTTCGGTCCTTCATCATGGCCCTGACTTCGTCATTTTTAAGTACATCACCGCCACCCTCTTTAAGTGAACTCTTGTAACAAGTTCTGACTGGGTTATTAGTCAGAGCAGCAAACAAATTTGTTCTATTTTGGCCCAAAAGGCGAGCCGCCGTTCTTGTTAGTGCTGCCATTTGTTTCAAGGTCGCCGGAAGTGGAGACAACACGTAGTCGGCGAACCATTTCATTTGGAGTTCATCGTAAAAAATACAATTTCCGTGATTTCGACCGTCGTCGGACAGACGCCAGATATTGAAGAAATTGCCACCCCAAGGGCGTATCTCCAATTACGCACTTACGCAAGTGCGTAAAAGAAATGAAACTTCTACAGAAAAATGTCGTTGATGAATGATCATAACATCGAAACTACAGCTTATTGAAACTGTAGTAACGATGTTTTGATTATTGACCAATGCTCAAAACATAACTTGAAGAGCCGGGGGGGGGGGGGCGGACGGATGTTATTCATCATTTGTCACAGTCCAAATATATCGTCTTTATCCTATTATTGATCTACAATGACCTGGCACTCATTAAATATTCCTTTTGACCCCTATTGATAGTCGGATGTTATGTTTCTTAATATAGACTTAAACTCGCGAAGTTTAGATCCAATAAACTATCTCATATATCTTCACGCATACGGAAATTTAGTGCAGGTGATATGGCTGTTGTCCCGTACCCGAAATGCCATGAGTTCAAGACGGGTCATGATCAATTATGATTCCATTTTTGTTTACGGTAACACCGTTTTATCTATTTCGAGACAATAGTGTAGCATTAGGCTATCTGTATTCTGACAGTCAGATTTTGTTTAAGATTTGATCATTGCAAAGTGCTGTACATTCATCACTGTAAATAATAATAGTGAATTATGGAAACAATAACAATTATGTATCTCGTTTTGTAGCACAAAATACATCACAAGCGAAACTGAACTTTTGAAGTGTATCTATAACTAAAAGATGAAAAGTATTTTTTTTTCTTGTTCATTTTACAATTTATGACTGTATGAAAATAAAAGCCTATACCTAGTTTGATTGCGTTTATCAAATTCTCTTTAAGGCGTGATTACGTTATCAATGTAAAAAAAACCTGATCCTTACCGAATTTTATAATTCAATATCATAAAGCAAATGAGATTTCTATTGCGTCTAATTTTTAGTGTAGGTTAACTAAATACTAAATTTTATTTTTATATTTGGATATGAAAATTTTTTTATTCGGGCGATCAGAATACAATAGTCTTGGTTGGTGCAACAACCAAAACTGAATTATATGAGAATGAAAAAATAATAATAATAATAAGTGCAACTGAAAAAATACTAACAAAGGAATAGTTAAAATGGTTAATGTTAGAAATAAATGAAAAAAATATATATATTAATTTATAATAATCACAATGAAAAAAGGTGAATCACTGTCGGGTATCGAACTCGCCCCGACAAGTTTTCGCGTTACGGGAAGGCGTCTGTAACCAATGTACTACATAGACTTATTTAGATCAAGTGAGATAGTATGAATAAATCGGCAAAACGTAATTTTACGCTGCGGATATGCTCGAGCACTAACGGAAATAAATGAGTGCCAGGTCATTTTAGATAAATAATACATGTTATTTGGTCACGGGTCGTCTTCCTGAGTGCGTATAAATTTCAAAATCCTGGTTACGCATATGCATCCTATTAGGGCGTGGCTACACTTACGCACTCTAATCACAAGAATGATAAAAATAACCTTTCTGGAAACCTTTCCTTGAGTTCAATACCCAATCTTTTAAAATCTGCATATTCTATTACTGATATTTATTTATTTATTCATTTATTTACTTATTTATTTCGTTTGTTGATACTGACTCGATGACTGTCATATGATTGCCTCGATAAATCAGTTGTTAGAGGGTCAGTCACTTGATCTGAAGGTCCTGGTGACCGTGGCGGCATTCAGAACATTTTGTATTTTGTAAGGCGGAAACAGTGTAAGAAAAACTAGCACTGTACACTAGTATATAAGTACAGTAAATAACGGCTGAAAAATCTTAATTTTTTAGAATGACGAATCATTCTCAAAAATTAAGATTTTTTCAGCCGTTATTTAAAATTCTTAAGATATTTATATAAAAATACGATGTTTCACGTCAGTGACTTAAACGAGTAGCGTTGGCGACGTCGAATGTTTTCACTCACAATTTCGAGGGCTAACGCCATTTTAACTGACGTCATCGAGTTTTTCCAACGTTTTCCCGTAATTTTTAAAAATAATCCGTCTATGTACATCCGAGGTTGATCGTCAGATTGACCGAGTGGTGTTCCGAACGCCGTGACGGATGATGTGTTTCCTTGGGCAAGTCTCTTAATAGTCGCGTCATCAGTCCACCCAGTTATAGATGGGAAAAAGTGGATGAAATTCCTTCAAAATGAAAAAAATTCCACTGCCTCTCGAATTTTCAGCCCAATTAGCTCAGATGGTAGAGCACTGGACTTCGACCGGCGCGTGAGTTCGATTCCCGGGCTGGTACACTAACAAAACTAATTGTCTTTCAGATGAGACGTTAAACCGAGGCCCCATGAGACGGTGCGTTACGTCGAACACGTTAAAGAACCATGGCGGATCTCAGCGGTAGTTTCGTCATGTATCCTTGTACTATACCCCGTAACAACTAACCGTCTTCTGGGGGCGTCGCTCATGGGCATGTGCTTACGGTAGCGACGATATATAAACCATTCAAAACGTTCAAACCCAGTGAAAAATTTACAATCAACAACGTCATTCAAAATAAATTTTGATAGTGAAAAATCGCGATTTCACTGACATAATTCAAATTGTTAGCTTCTCATCTTGAAGAAATAGGAAGCTCTGCATAGAACATGTATGCATATTTTAGTAAAGGGAGGTAACCAATATCTCTAATTTTGTTAATCATGGACCAAATATTTGCGAAATAGGATAACCTCCCATTAAATGCACTAAAAACTCGCTCCACACACTTATTCATTTCATTCCTTAATCATTCCAAAATCATTCACCTTGTCAATTTCACGATGGTGTTAACTGTACCCCTCATTATTATCAATTAACACATTTTTTCTGCAGAGATAAGAAAGATTTCAGCGTTGGCGCATTATTCAAGAACATATACCACGTTTCATATTCGGCTGTAGACTGGCATCTGTCGTTTTCGTTTGCATTTTAAGAAAATAGTTCTATTACATGCCTCTTTAATCCAAGTTCGTATTTGCAAATGCAAACATTTCTTTTTAAAGACATGTGACTTAATCATATATTGTAAGTTTTGTTATGATTTAATTCACCTTGAAAAAATAAATACTGTAAAGAAGAGTCTGGCCGCCAGACTAAATCAGTTGAGGCATGTATACAACCATTTAGGTATTCGGTGGCAGGCCTAGGTACCTACCCCTCGTTACATAATCAGTTCCGCCTGTTTCGCTCATCTGTTCAAATTGCAAATAGTTGTGACACATCACTCGGAAGGGACCATCGCGGAGAGGGTTCGAGTAAAGTGCCGACCCAGGTTAAACTACGCGCCGGATTGCGCAGGTCGGCCTAGTTCGAAACTGGTTGCTTGATATGCCGATTTTGTACAGAAATGAACAGCGTACACAAAAAGCTTCCATTTCAAAGATTGCCCTCTTCTTGCACAGCTTTGTACCAAGCCATTCAAACACCAAAATACTTCATTCTGATCTGTTTGAAAGGTTATAAATCAAACTCTCTTGGATTTTCTGTTTTCTTTTGTTTGACAAGTTATCAACACTAGTTTAAGGAGAAAGAACTGATTTACATCTACAAGCATACGCAGATTTTATAGCTATAGAGTTTCATAAACGTAATATTTTAGAAAATGAAAATGTGAAATCGGCACATATATTAAAATGATCCTGTTGATATATTATCTCTGATTAGCTTAATCAGTGCATTGCAAAACTCTCCAAAACATTATGAATAATACATAAACGTTTTAGGTGTCATTACCGGAACTTTTCGTCCCGACTGAATCGGTTTAGTCCGTCCCGTAACGCACCATAAATGTAATTTTATATGGAATTGTGAATGCATTCATTTTCAACTTTTAATGAAGTTTACCCATTTACAGAAATTACTTATACAAGTCGAAAAAAAATGCATTTGTATACTTTCTTGAACATTTTTATTGATGCTTTTGATTTTGTTGCAACTCAAGGACAGAATATATTCAAATTCGTATGAAAGTGTAGTTTTTAGTACACAAGAACAATAAATTGTTTTATTTGAGTCATAATATAATGACTATTGTATATTCAATACTGGATTAACAGAATCATGAAATATGTGAATTTGAATTTCGTTACAGAGTGGAAAAAAATCTTGTTCCATCTGCAAAAAATTGTTCAAAATGGTTGTTATACATAATCAAAGTGCTGTCAGCACTGTAAATCGGACATCATTGAGAGGCTGGGATAGTGAAAAAGTGCGTCAATCAAAAGGGCTCAAATTTAAACAATAAAAGTTAGTAAAATATTTGCCAATTTTTTGAGTTTTGTCTTAACACTCCATCTTTTCGAGGACATCGCCAGCTCATCCAACTGGAGTTTACAGAATTATATCCAACTCAACTTGAGAGATATGTCTCAAAACATTTCCATTCAGCTTGGGACTGAACCCAGTTCAAGAATGATTATGACCATGCTACCAACTGCGCATACGGTCAGGCGTCAAGGGGGTAGAACCGACATAAATTTGATGCCTGAGGGAAGCATTTATATAGAGGCAGATAATGGCAAATCCCGGTCATGTCTTTGCAGTGTATAGGCACAGTATCAGTAGAGATGCCAAAATTCCACATGAAATTTCAACAAAATTGTTTAGCCTTGGTCCAGTGTACTGAAAAAAACCTTTTCGGGCAGAGAGCTGAAAGTTAGAACACAATGGGGAACGATTTTATCCAGTTAACAATGACGCAATATCGGACAAACAATATTTCGTAGGTGTTGTTACCAAATATCGTAACTACGGCTTGAGTAAAGCCGTAGTTACGATATTTTATAACAGCACCGATGGTTTATCAAAACGTTACGGTAATCCTAGTCTACTTTTAGCACAGATTTCTTTGCCATTGTGTTGATTTTTGATCGGTTTATTAGGGTTTACGCCGTTTTCGACTGATGTGGTCATATTGAGCGGCTGTAGCACTTAACCATGGTTTCCTATTGTTTCTCATACAATTACTACCACAACACCCTAACCAAGCCTCCAGCTGCTCCATCACATAGGTTCGCGATATCAAACCATTGATGAACGATATTTTGTCTGAAAAGGTATTTGCCGCGGCCGAGTATCGAACCCGGGACCTCTCGAACGAGAGGCAGGTGCGTTACAAACTGCTCCAAGGCCTAGGACATAAAGATATGTTTAAAAGAGCATGTTGTCATAGGACAACACTTCTAGCCCTCAGTTTTCTCTTGTGAACAAATATTCAGTTATAACCCACAAAAAAGACTTGACAGAGCAACTCTAGCTAATAGCTAGATTGCTCAAACAGTTAATTTAATGTGAGCTATAACAAGCTTTACTTGTGAATCACAAATTCGAGAGACCGATATATCTTGATTTTGAAGAGTTACATCAGGGCAGTAATATTGTACCTGTTACCAATTTATAACACAGTTAACCTATTTTACATTTCAATATCCTTTACTCAATCGAAAAGCTTGTAAAAACGCTGAAAATACTTATTAGTAATTACTAAAAACGAAAATTAAATAAAACTATGTATAAGCCTCTTCCTCTTTTGTCGCAAAAGTGAAATAGATAAAAAAATGTAGATTGTAACTGAAAAGGCCGTTTCTGCGTTGTTTGTCTTGAACACATAGCTCAGTCTCGTTAAGCGTGGGTTTTGACCACGTTATAATCATAACAGAATTTGATTGGTTGTCAGCCCTACAACTGGTAAATGACCGTTCGAGAAAAAAATCAGAGCAGTAATATTGTAACTGCTACAAATTTATTATACAGTTAACCTATTGTACGTTTCAACTCCTTTACTCAACCGAAAATCCTGTTATAAACACTGAAAATACTAACTGGTAATTACTAAAAGCGAAAATTACATCAAATTTTGTATTAGCCTCTTCTTTATTTGTCGCAAAAGTAAATAAGATAAAAAAGAAAGTTTGTAGATTGTGACTGAAAAGGCCGTTCCTCGGTGTTTGAAAACACATAGTTTGGCTCGAACACATTGCTCAGCGGATAATGGTAAAAATGTAATGTGTCCAACTGATGGGATTTCTGGAAAACAGTATATAACTCGGGCTTCAGAGCCCGATTTAAAAACGGAGCTGCAGAGAGCTTCACAATTTTCTCCGGGAGTCGATGTAAAAGATGGAAACATAATAATGATATATACAGGCATAGATGAAAATTTTGAAAACTCTAACCTCAAAATATACGCTGTTGGTAGACTGACCCAAGTTCAAGGATAGGGTTAAAGTGTGAGAAATCGAAGAAATATTCGGTTTTAAAATGTTTGACTTTTCCATTCTACCGGTCAGTAGAAAATCATATCGCTACGACTAAATCTTTTCGTTGAACAAATCGAACTTATTCAATTCTTGAAGTAAAGTGGATACAGTAACAATAAAGTCATCTTTATGTTGAGGGGTATTTGATGTCTTGAAATATATAGCATCAACAACGAAACGACTATACTTTTTGCGCTCAGTATGTTTACCCTGAATATATGGCTTCCTTCCACGAATTTCTGTTATACCTCTTGTATCCGTCAACTTTTTTTCTGCTGGCGTTAAATAAAGTATTCCGGCATCGCGTTTCACTTTCGTCGGAGGCCTACCACCATTTAAGGGTATTCGCCGCCTCTACGTAGCTCCCCCTAGTTACGTCATCAGGTGCGCTTGTTTCGCTCACCTATTCAAGATGCATGGTGGCAGATGCATATGGTACAAATTAATGCCATCACAATTTTGTATAAAAACCTGTTGTCTCGAATTCGTCATTCTCAAAAATTAAGATTATTCAGGCGTTATTTACTGTAAAAGATATAAATCTAAAAATATGGCCAGTTGTTTCCGCGCTAGTTTTTCTTACACTATTTCCGCCTAGCAAAATGCACAATTTTGCTACATACCCATCCGCCTTATATACATCCGAGGTCTGTATTCGGAACATCACTCGGCCATTTCCGTAAACTGCAACAGACCTAGGATGTATGTAAGGTGGATGGGTATGTAACAAAATCGTGCATTTTGTTAGGCGGAAACAGTGTAAGAAAAACTAGCACTGTGGATTTATATCTTTTTCAGACAATAACGGCTGAAAAATCTTAATTTTTGAGAATGACGAATCATTCTCAAAAATTAAGATTTTTTCAGCCGTTATTTAAGAATCTAAAGTTATTTATATAAGGATACGATGGTTTCACGTCAGTGACTTCAAACGAGTAGCGTAGGCGACGTCGAACGTTTTCACTCAAAGTTTCGAGGGCTAACGCCATTTTAACTGACGTCATCAAGTTTTTCCAAGGTTTTCCCGTAATTCTTGAAAATAGTCCGTCTATGTACATCCGAGGTTGATCGTGAGATTGGCCGAGTGGTGTTCCGAATGCCGAGGTCTGTTGCAGTTTACGGAAATGGCCGAGTGACGAGTGACGTTCTCAAACCCACCACCACTTCCACCACCACTCATCCACCCCCAAAATGCGTTTCTCGTTCACCACCGTGCGTACCAGCCCGATTAGCTCAGTTGGTAGAGCACCGGGCTATAAAACCATTCAAGTTCGACGGCGTGGGTTTGATTCCCGGGCTGGTACACTAATAAAAAGCAAATTGTCTTTCGGATGAGACGTTAAACCGAGGCCCCATGAGACGGAGCTTTACACCGAGCACGTTAAAGAACCATGGCGGATCTCAGCAGTAGTTTCGTCATGTATCTTTGCACTATCCCCCGTAACAACTAACCGTCTTCTGAGGGCGTTGCTCATATGGCCATGTGCTACGGTAGCGACGATAAATAAACGGAAATACGCACACACCGTGCGTATTGTGCTGTGGATCGAATTATCGAAGGCCTTTATGGAGTGTTGAACTGCGAGTTTGCACCCACTTCTTTTACGGCTTGTTTATGCTTGGGAAAGCTTGTTATCGAAATATAGAAAAAAAATGTGAGAGGTCAAACTGCGCATCTTGCCACATACCGTGCATATTGCGCTTTAGATCAAATTATCGAATTGCACAAGAGAGCATTATGGTCCCATTAAGACCTCGTGTTATTCTAATTCATTGATGAACTATAAATAGACCTTCATAGTGTTACGAAGTGCTAGTCGGCAGCTACTTCCTGAACATCTTCATTGTGCTTGGAAAATAATGCAAGGTCGGATACGTACAAAGATTTGTAAGCTTAGTTTATTATATATAATATGTACTTAGTGTATTATATGGAAAAAAAATATCTAACGAGGTTGGTAGAATTGAAAATTGTCGAGGCTCTGCCGAGACAATTATCAATTCTCACAACCGAGTTTGATATTTTTTTCATACAATACACTTAGTATGTATTATATTTATCTTGAAACCTCTTTTTGTCTTGTTTTCGTCGATGTTTCTAACTGAAATGCAAGTTTCTAAAAATAACCACATTATATCATGTTCTAAAAATAACTATGTGATATCATAAAAAATATCATATAGGATGTTATCATACGGATATTTGTATAGTTATAAGATAAAAATAGTTTCAGCGTTAGATCAGTAAAGGCGAATGAAAATTTTTTTTATACAGGCATGAAAAATAATTTCGAAACTGATACATACTATATAAATGCGAAATGGAGGCTTATAGAAGTGCAACTCTCTCTCTCTCTCTCTCTCTCTCTCTCTCTCTCTCTCTCTCTCTCTCTCTCTCTCTCTCTCTCTCTCTCTCTCTCTCTCTCTCTCTCTCTCTCTCTCTCTCTCTCTCTCTCTCTCTCTCTCTCTCTCTCTCTCTCTCTCTCTCTCTCTCTCTCTCTCTCTCTCTCACTCTTCCTCCCTCCAAAATGCCTCATACATGTACAAATGTATAATTAATTTGAAGAAAGCAAGTTCGTTTCGTATTATTTCGCATTTTCGTGGAACTATATTTCAAAAACTTACTAAAGTGTGTTCAGGCTGTTGTTTTCCGATATAGCTACTTAATATTCATCCAAGTAAGTTTTTTTTTTCAGTTGACAACACAAGCTTCGTAGTTTCATATTTAGATATACCCATTATATACAGCTATGCAATATTGTCTTACACAAGCATAATTCAATCTAAATTGTGTCCATCAATTCGTGCATTCTGATCGACTGAAAAATAAGTTTTAACTTTGATTAAATTTTGAGGTCGCAGCTGTTTGTAAGCTTCCAAAGAAAAAAGTAGTCCCGAAAGAAATATGTTTCTAAACTGACAATTTTTACATTTTTGCCCAGTTATATTAAATTATAAGATAATTATGAAATTATTATTTGCTGATTTTATAGGTATGTAAAAAAAACTAATCACACTCTTGTATGAATCCGCTTCGCAAATCGTGTGATTAAGTTTTTTGTTTCATACTTTAATGAAAGGTAGAAGACCGTATAGTTTAAAATATCTCGGAAAGTGTGAATTTTAACAGTGTTTACCGATGTTTCCCATCATTTAGAAACCTCTGACAACATTCTGAAAGATCATGTATTCCGAAATGTTGCGTAACTCTTACGGGTCCACTACCTGAAATGAAAATATGGAACGACATTCCGAATTTCGTTAGAGCCGATAAATAGGTTAAATAACCTATCATTTATCTAAATGATATCATTTATTATTGAGTTAATGTAAATTCTAAATGTATGGATAAACAAATAATATGATTGAAGGAATGATTGAATAATTAAACAAGAGCACCGCAAGCGGGTGCCAACGCTCGGCTGTTTATAATTTTTTAGGCAAAAGCAAATATATGAACTTGGTACCTACAGAAATTTCATGTCCTAAGAAATGATCAAGTGCAATATGAAGGCTCTTTGACTGACCACTCAAAAGCTATGACCAAGGTAAAAAAAAAATGTAAACAAATTTGACCTTGAAAAAATGACCTTGACCTTGACTGATGACCTTGAACTTGCTACAGAAAGGTCTTGTCCCAAGCAATGATCATGTGAAATATGAAGGCTCTATGACATACCATTCATAACTTATGACCAAAGTTAAATTCTTTAAAGAAATTTGACCTTGAAAAATGATCTTGATCTTGACTGATGACCTTAAACTTGGTACCTACAGAAAGGTCTTGTCCCAAGTAATGTGAATACTTGGCAATACCTGGACTCATCCGTAAATAGCACTGGGCGCCAGCGTCTAATTGCGCCAGCCAACGTGGTCAAATGCCAATGTTGACCGACGCCGACAATGAACTCGGGACAGCGGGATACGAATACATGGTCTTCTTGACCTCAGGTTATGCTCATGCAGCCGTGACCGTACGGTTTCGAGTCGAAACTCGCACTCCCGAGGCGTTTTGAAGGTCGGAACGAAGCTGCGTTGCCGTAGCAAACCTGTTCCTTCGGGCTTTAATGACCAAAAACGGTCTTCTGCGGCGGAGGAAGCTCTACTCCTTTCGCCACCCTGTCTTTACAGGTGGACCATACTGTTGGTATCGTGCCCAAGTTCTGGTTACAACAGTATGGTGTACCCCCAGTACCATGCCAACATCACGCTGAGAAGCCCCTTGTTCCACCATACATACAACACACCACAATTGTTCGCCAGATAAATGTCGTCTGACATTTGGATCAGCAATGGGTAACGACTTAAAAGTCAATAAAGTACTAAAATACAGAAACTTAGCATCTACACGAAACTTTTAATCTAGAAAATGAGAAAGGGTAGGTAAGAAATCGGGGCTCCTCATTTTGCATGAGTCTCGCGAGAAAATTGCGTGTCACATAAGGCCTATTGTATTTATTAGATATCTTTCCAATACATTAGCCCTATTGTATAATTTTAAACACGAACACGAGTGTTTTTTTTTTAATCAACTCCTGTAGGACAGCGAAAAAGTTTGGTGCTCAGTAAACATTGAGTAGTATATATTTCAGGAACTTAATTGATTTAAAAAGAATGAATAGTGTTACTGAAAAAAATTATCTAACTGACGGTCGAACAAACTAACTAACGAAGATTAACGAATAAAAATTAAGATGTAAATAGCTAGTAAATTAATAAATAAACAATACATAACGAACGAACGCCCGACCAAAACGAACGAACGAACGAATGAATGAATGAATGAATATTACCTCAGTTCATTTTCATGCGAGGTGATAGCAATATATTTGTTTACAAGCAATAAGTCAAAACTGAGAATTCAGGTTTAAGTGTCATGTTTATTATCATGATTTTTTTTCTCAAATTACAATTATTATTGTGAGTATTATCAGTAAAACACGTATTACTATGAAAGCCAGTGCGTGGCATTTTAAAGGTTTACAGAGGTACGCTTAGCAAAGACTTTGGCAAGCCTATGTATCCGTACAGTATGACGAAAGTCCTTTCTTAGCTCTTTGTAGATAATCAAGATCTCATAAAAGCTTTAAAAGGTTAGGCAATCTTCTAATTGTTCTACTTGGCTGTCTAGACTGCTGAATGTTCACACCTTACGCATATGACAAATTGTTGGAAATGCCATGGCATTGATTGCTGTTCGTCTAAAAACGTTTGAAAGAAAGCATGTTAAACTATGCAGCTCAACGTTCATGTTTTGCACGTGAATGTGTAAACATAGGTTGGTACCGCAATTATCTGTAAGTTTTTACAGTCAGTGGCGGTACCAGTCTTGATTGTTTGTTGTACGGACCAAATTGTCACCTAGACGGTTAGTATACAGCCTTCGTTTTTTACACAGGAATATGAGACAAATTGGTAATTGTTTTTTTACTGAGCCCTAGGAAAATAAAAGCGAACTTCGTGTGATCCAATTTATATGTTTATTAATGTTTGTGACCTATTGTTGTATAATATTATATGTGAATTGACTTTGTGTGACGATGTACTTTGTACAAGTCAAAAAATAAAATTTTCTGTTGGTCTGTCTATCTGTCTGTCATTTCCAACAATTTGTCATATGCGTAATTTGTTTTTTCAGGTACTACTGAATCCAGAGTATTCTATAAGCGGTCTTCAAAGGACTTACTTCATCAGAAATTTACAACCAAAATCGTTAGAAAATGCATTCCAACACAAATTCACAAGTTCTTTTTATCTTGACTCTAGCCTGTGCCACTTTCGGTGAACCACAGTGTTCCCCATTTCACTATCAAGAACAAATGTTGGAAAAAGTAGTGGAAATGAAGTTTCAAATGAAATTATGGGAGGAAAAAATGGGAAAACTAGAGTCATTAGTAATAGAAAGTGTTGCTCATCTTGAAGAAACGCTTAAGAAAAGCGAAGATTTAGAGACAAAATTAGGTGTTACTCGTGAACAACTTGAAGACACGATTAACAAAACATTAGATTCCAGTATTAATGGAATGAAGACTGTACTTACTGAAGGTATCAATAGAATTGACAACGTTATAAACGAGAATGAGAAACTTGAAACGAGGCTACAAGAGGTCATTGTGGCCCAGACGTCCTCCCTTAACGCCTCTTTGGAAGGACAATCAAAAACTATTACAGAACTGGAGAACATACTTACGGAGGGTTTGTATTTTATCATTCATTTCAAATTTAATAGCATTAGTTGCGGGTTTTTTTTTTAGAAATTTAAGTGCAAGTATCATAAGTTACACTGAAACGAAATTATAAACGGCTAACCTGCAATTTATATCATAACACATTTGCAGTCATTTGTTTTATTTCCTTTACTATCATTTAAATGATCGTGCATTTTGCTATTATCAGAGAGAGAAATCAAACGGGTATATTTTCCGTCCTTAAGTAATTGCTTAAGATTGTATGAATAGAATTACAAATAGTAGGTAAATAGTTTTTGAGAGTTGTCAAAAGATATTCTACTTTTGCCTTTAAATTCTAACTTTTTAGACGTAAAGACGCCTGTCGTTTTGTTTAAAGCAAGAGATGTCAAAGATAAATCCCCCTCTGACGGAGACACAGTTATCTTCAAGACAATCGTTCAGAATGAAGAGAGCGGATACAATCCCAGTACTGGCATCTTCACTGCACCCGCGGCGGGAACTTATTTGTTCACAGTACAGTTTTGCTTGTATAGTGGTAAGGCCATGAGTTTCAAAGTGGTCGCTGGTGGATTACCAATCACGGCTGCATATTTCTATGAACAAAGTTACAGTTATGTATGTGCATCATCTGATGGCTTTGCAACCCTGAAACAAGGTGATGACGTCAAGGTTGTCGTCACAGTTGCACCATCGGGATCAATCATTCATCCTGACTCTGGCTTAAGAAATTGGAGTTATTTTTCAGGTGTACTTTTGCATACTTAATAACAAACTTCAATAATTGAATTTCAGTTGTGCACATTAAGGTTCGTGCATTCTGATTGGCTTTAAATTTGGTTATTTTTATTTTATTTTATTTTTTTTTCTTTCTCAATGAAAACAATTTTGAGTCCCCAGCTATTTTGTAAGCTTCCGCAGAAAGTAGTGCCATTAGAGATCTATAAGTAAATTAATAAAATCTGAGCAGCTTAGCTTCGATATATTCAATTGGACCAGATGAAGAGAGTATATACTCATTTAATAGAGTTATGAAACTAAGAACCTTATCACACTCATGTATGAATCCGCTTCGTGCATTTATACAGTGTGAGTAGGTTTTTTAGTTTCATACATCAATTAAAATCAACAATAACTCTCTTCATCTCTTCTCATTTAATATATCGAAACAAAACTATTCGGATCATCAATTAAGTTATAGATTTGTAATGGGACTACTTACAAAGTTACACGCGCGAATGCTCACCAAGAGGCAAAAAGCTCTTCCCTGCGTTCAGGATGTAAAACATGTTTCGCAAACGATTTCAGATGATACCCCGCTTTGCACGTGCATATACGCAAAGCGAGGTATCATTTCGAATACGTTTTGTTAACAATTTCCTCAAGAACGAAGGGCTGGATTCTCCCCCAAACCACCCAAGGGTAAGTTCATATCGGACTCGGTTTCGACCCGAGTTTACCGGGTTTCCATCAGAACGACCTCGGTTTCGACACTAGTGATGTCATTTTAACCTTTCAACCTCGACGCTTCTGATCCTGGGTCAGGCCGGTGTTACTTGGGTTCCAAAATGGCGTCGAAAATACAACAATTCGATTACATAAAACAAATGTTCTCTATTACTTTAAACGACAAATACTTTTTTCTTATTTTATATAGTATTTTGCACGAGTTTATCACATTTCTTAATGAGATAACGATATTTCATGGGGGAAATTCACATGGCAGTCCGGGAGCCGAGATAGATGATGTCATGATTTAAAATTAACTGTAATATGCATGCGCAGAAAGGACAATCACGTGAACGGAGTTACCCACTGGTGGTAGTAAACAAACTTCACATTTACCGCTACAATAATTAATTAACCATGAAATATCGTTATCCTATTAAGAAATGTGATAAACTCGTGCAAAATACTATATAAAAAAAGAAAAAGGCATTTGTTGTTTAATGTAAAAGAGAGCTTTTGTTTTTTGTAATCGAATTGTTGTGCACTATTTTTGACGCCATTTTGAAACCCAAGTAACACCGGCCTGACCCAGGATCAGAAGCGTCGAGGTTGAAAGGTTAAAATGACATCACTAGTTCCGAAACCGAGGTCGTTCTGATGAAAACCCGGTTAACTCGGGTCGAAACCGAGTGCGATATGAACTTACCCTTAGTTGATCAATTATTGTAGCGGTAAATGTGAAGTTTAATTATTTACTACCATCAGTTGGTAACTGCGTTCACACGAATGTCCTTTCTGCGCATGTATATTACCGTCAATTTTAGTTTATTACATCATCTCACGCGACTCCCGGGCTGCCATTTGAATTTCCCCCAAGTGTTTTCCAAAGTGTTTTGCAAGTAGGTCAACACGAGTAGAAAAAAGTAAACTCAACTTTTATAAAGTTCCACCATATCCATAGAAAAAAGAAACAAACCTTGTCCACTAAACTGATTTCTTAAAGGTTTTGGACCTCAATAGTTTCGCAGCGTTTTGGAAATGATGAACTTTAAGGGCTTTGTCACATTTACGTTAATTTACGTGGTTGGCCGTAGTAACCCATCAACGAAGTCAGTCGTAAAATCCACGAAGCTGATCGTAAACTGCGTAGTAAGTCGATGTAAGCCTTGCAAACACTGCGTGAATAACATAGTCCAAACTCGTGAGTTTGACCGCAGTATCTTGGGTATTGTAAAAAAATGTTCAAAAGTCTATTCACGGTATAGTACGTTATTTTGCTCCCAGTTTGACCGTACTCTTACAGTAGTTGATCCCTACATTTCCATGAATCGGAATTTAATTAACCGTCGTAGCACGCTTTAATATCGCAAACGTTTGTCTCCGATACTACGGTTAGCTAAGGTTGAACTAGTGATTCACTAAATTGCAGTAAGTGTATCTCATTTTGGTCCACGGATAGGTAGGGGAAAGTACAGTGTAAAAAAACGCGGTCACATTTCACGTTGTAAACCTATCTCAACTTAGTGAAAGAATGCCGGTGTCCCAGGGTAACCTGTCCCCTGGGTAACGTGTCCCCGGGGACAGGTTACCCCGGGGTAACGTGTCCCCGGGGACACATTACCCTAGAAATCAGCCGGGGTAACCTGTCCCCCCCTGGGGTAACCTGTCCCCCCTACAGATATTGTAAAACAATATTTAGTTACCTTTCATTAACCAAGAAAGTTTTATTCTATGTGTTGCAAGTCTCTTCCTTTGATCTGTATGTGATTTTAATCTGTTTTTCAAACTGTTTCAGTTTGGAAGGATTTTTATATTTTTCATGATAAGTATTATAATAATTAAACTTGTTTTTTTAGAAAAATAATTGTTTAATGTCATCATGACAATGGACATATCTAAGAATGATCTTGTCTTTAGAAAAATTATTCAAAAGCATGATTTTTTTCTTTGCGTGTGTGTGTGTGTGGGGGGGGGGGAACGTTACCCAAGCTGGGGTAACCTGTCCCCGGGGACACGTTACCCAGGCCTGGGTAACCTGTCCCATCCCCATAAATGCAGTCAGCAATGATGTATGCAAAAATAAACCCATATGTTTTCAATTATTTAACAATATTTCAAATTGTTTGGGGGTAAGGTTTCCAAAGCTGTGGTCACTTGTCTCTAAAACATGTTACCAAGGCCTGTTAACCCAGTGAAAACACACAAAAAAGGTTTTTAATGAGAATTTATTTAACAAAACTTGCAAATACATTTTTTTATTTGAAAACTGTGTGATAGTCACGTTTATATAAAAACTGTTTTACAAATTAGTTATTCACTTATTAGAAAATTTATTGTGAGTGTATGTGTATGTAGGGGGGGGGGGGGGGGGGGGGGACATGTTACCCAAGCTGGGGTAACCTGTCCCCGGGGACACGTTACCCAGGCCTGGGTAACCTGTCCCACCTCTTAAAAGGTTGTCAACAATGATCTGTGTACAAATTTACCAAAATATTGTCAATTTCTTATTTATTCTAATAATAAAAAATATTAAGTGCTAGGATCTTTCTTAAAAAGGGAACAAAAAAAGAAAAAAAAAACCATACATATCCACTGAAGAATCTTCTTGAAAAAGAAACACATTTCAAAATATATTTTAACACAGATATTCTTTGAGGGAATGTTCAAAGTATATCATACCATACATTCTTAATAAAAAAGATCAAATGGAAGGTAATATCTTTAATGATAAAAAGCATTCGAAATAGGGGGACAGGTTACCCAGGCTTGGGTAACATGTCCCCCTTTCCAAAATACAAGTTTTAAACAATTTGTCAATTGTCATGTTGTTTCTTTTCAAAACTGCAATTCTGACATGATAATTGTGTTTTAAAAATCTGTTATTCAATCTAACAACAGACTCTGAACAAATTGAAATGATGCAATAATAAAAAATATTCAAGTGCTAAGATCTTTCTTTAAAAAGAAACAAAAAAAGAAATATGAACATACAATAAAAAAGAATGACTGGAAGGATATAATTTTAATGAAAAAAGCATTTTGAAAGGGGGGACAGGTTACCCCGGGGTAACCTGTCCCCCGGGGACATGTTACCCTGGCTTGGGTAACCTGTCCCCCTTTCAAAAGAAGAAGTATTGAATGAATTTGTCATGTTGTTTTCTTATCAAAACTGCAGTATTAACATTATACGTTCATAAAGCTTTGCATCATTCAAACCATGGACTTGGACAAAATTGAAATGATGCAAATAATAAGAGAATTGCACTGGCTAAGAATCCTCTTGAAAAGGAACACATTTCAAAATATATTTTAACATATATATTCTTTGAGGGAATGTTCAAAGTATATCATACCATACATTTTCAATGAAAAAAAAAAACAAATGGAAGGTGATATCTTTGATAAAAAATAGCATTTGGAATAGGGGGACAGGTTACCCCGGGGTAACCTGTCCCCCGGGGACAAGTTACCCAGGCTTGGGTAACCTGTCCCCCTTTCCAAAATACAAGTTTTAAACAATTTGTCAATTGTGTCATACATATCCATTGAGGAAATTTTCTAAGAATATCTTTCTAAATAAAAAAGAATGACTGGAAGGTGATATCTTTCATAAAAAGGGAATTTTGGAATAGGGGGACATGTTACCCTGGCTTGGGTAACCTGTCCCCCTTTCAAAAGAAGAAGAATTGAATGAATTTGTCATGTTGCTTTCTTATGAAAACTGCAATGTTAACATGATATGTTAATAAATGCTATTAATCAATCTAACTATGGACTTGGAAAAAATTTAGATATTGCAAAAGTTATATTGAAAAAAATTAAAAAAGTGCAAGCGCTAAGATTTTTCTTTAAAAAAGCATCAATTTTAAGAAAAATGAATGAAATATTTTTCAATGAATTTCATTTGATAATTTCTTAAGAAAAATGAATCACTGGAAGGTGAAATCAAATGAATAAAAGCATTTTGAATAGGGGGACAGGTTACCCCGGGGTAACATATCCCCGGGGACAGGTTACCCTGGGGTAACATGTCCCCCCACTTAAGATTTATTTTTTATATCTTTTTCATTAAACTTTCAAATACTTGCATGAAATACCAAGATTGACTATTATAATAATAATAATAGAAAAAAAATTGGAAAATTGATTTGATGAGAAAATCATAGAATGCAAATTATATTTTGGTTTGAAAAATTGAAAACCACTCAAAAATATGGATATACTTTTTATATGTTTTTTCTAAATTGATTTAGAGTTATACAAAATAGCATGAATGAAAAATTGAAATTTTAATAAGAATTTATGTTTTCCATGGGGTGACAGGTTACCCCAGGGGGGGACAGGTTACCCCGGGGT
This sequence comes from Fragum whitleyi, assembly GCA_948146395.1. Taxonomy (NCBI): domain Eukaryota; kingdom Metazoa; phylum Mollusca; class Bivalvia; order Cardiida; family Cardiidae; genus Fragum; species Fragum whitleyi. The sequence continues at coordinate 66,114,930 of OX411548.1, read as the reverse complement.
AACCTGTCCCCGGGGACACGTTACCCAGGGGGACACGTTACACTGTTACACCGGACTACAACGTACCCTACCGTAGACTGCGTAGTTTAACCTGGTCACTTGTAGTATGAACGTTCTTCTACCGTATAAACCTATCGTAATGGCAGCACAAATCTTGGGCATGTTCAAAATTCCTACGGTGAAAAGGACTTTCTGTCGTAGCCCAAATGCAGTTCAACGTAACAAGATCTCTTGCCGAATTAAAACGTATCGTTTACCCTAGTTTGCCGTACAAACCTTTACATAAACATCTGTCCAAGTTGATGATAGGACCAAGCAGGGAAACACTGGGGTTTGATTACGTTCCGAGTACGAATAGAAACGGTGAAATGGCCATATAATTGATTAAATCCAATCATGAAGTGCACGTGAAATCTATGGCTTGAAACTCACGTGTTTTTGCAACAAATGCATTATAGCACCTGAAGATGAATGATAGAAATGCTAGGTTATAAACCTTATGTTATTGAAAGATAGTGATTATTTTCTATAAAATGACATACAAGTGAAATCAAGGGTTTGGGAAACAAATAAAGGGCGATTTTCCGTCAATAAAAATTGATATTTTATCTAATTAAACTACTATTTTTTGCACAGTTCTTTGTAGTTGTTCCTATTCGCACGCACTTCTCGAAAGTGCCTTTGTTATATGTACTTTGTCTTACTTCAACTTAGATAATCGTATTAGTGAAACGGCTTACCTACAGTAAACCGGAGTTCGATTGACAACGATAATTGTCGTAAATGTGACCATAGCTTAACGGTGTAAACCGAGATTTCCTAATAATTACACTTGGCAAACTCTGTCAACATTGTAAAAGATCAAGAGTTCCGAAATTTTGCGGAACTATTACGGGTCCACTTCCTTAAGACGGCAATCCTTATTTACAGCACAACACAATACTTACTAGAATCTAGAACTTAATAATAATTTCGGGGAATTGCATTTGTAGAAAGAATACGACTTGTGACAAGAATGAACAAATGACTATGGCTAGTTAACTTTTTTTCCGGTAGGTGAACGATTCTTGAACGTTCTCGCAATCACAGCGCCCATATCGGTCCACAGGCTTTTCCTGTCTTGCAAACTTATGATCAATCAACATTGATTTGATTCAAAAAGTAACCAATTTGTAAGCAGACGACCAGACAAAAGTAAAATACAATAAATCGTCATACGTTTAACATCATCATGAAATCAACATTCATCTCAATAAAACCATTATAAATCGATCACTCATTGCTCGATTCATTCATTCCAAATACTCACTCAAACCATTAAAAATCGCTTCGAAATCATAAGGAAACAAGAGCTGTCACTGTAAGATGACAATGCCCCCGACACCGCTTTGATTTAGAAGTTATGGCCAATGTTAAAGTTTTTGGACGGAATGACGGACGGACGGACAGACGGACGGACAGACGGACGGACGGACGGACGGACAAGTCAAATTTATGATGCCTCCCTATCGGGGGCATAAAAAATCGAAATGGTTCTAGACGAACAACATTTAATTCCAATTGATCAAGTTATTCTACGATTTTGTTAGCTGGTGTAAACTTTAAAGTGTCTGATAGGTCCATGAAGACACACAAAAAGAAAAGACGTGTATTTTTTTAAAGGGAGGTAATGAAATCGCTAACTTTGTTTATCTTGAACAAAATTAGAAATACCTGCCTTGAATCACACTCAAAACTTGCTCCACATACTCATTCAATTTCATTCCAAAATTATTCACAAATCAGTCATTTTGTCAATTTCACGATGTTCTAACTATAATGTTGGAATTATCGTTACCTATTGCATATTGAAGATCATTTTGGTGGTAGTTTAATGTAAATCTGTCCATTTACGAAAGGGAATGCGATAGCAAGGAAACAAAACACAGCATTACAGCCGAGTCTCCACCAAAAGTTGCAAACTGTTTGCAAATTATACCCGCATTGCACATGCGGTTGTGTACAAAGTGTGTCTAAATTTTCGAACAATCTGCACTGTTTTATCATCCTTAGCGAAGGAAGGGCCAAGGCTCACTAAAAGATTGGAATTTTGGAACGAAAAACAAAACGAATAACTATAAAGAGTCAAATTTATTGCATTGTATTCTAGAAGCATATCAATATGCGTAATTTAATTACTTGGTACAAATCAATCCATAACACTTATCATATGCTTGCGTATTAAGCGTCTTCTTAAAAAACCAGGGGTCTATTATTTCGCTATTATAGTGTATTCCGTAGACAATAGTAAGAAAAGTATATTATTTCAAGTTGCGGTTCACATATTTGATAAAGTTTTCAGACATCATGAGGTAAAGGCAGTCTTAATGGAACCGTATGTTGTGGGTACTCTTTTGAATTGTCTTGGCGAAACGATTTCAATGATTACCAAGAGCGTAGTGTTTGTGCTTAAATTATAAAAAATACTGTGTACTGTGATCTAAAATCTACCCCCTCTAAAGCTCTGGTATTGCCTGGTTATTCAACATCTCAGACAAAATTCCGTGTCAGAGTTTGGGCGTGAATAGCAATATGTAGATTTTCATGTTCTAAGTATGATAACACAAAAGACTTAGGTCAAGACTTAACCTAAAGTTCTACAAACTGTCCTTGTATAACACTAAGTAAACACTGTTTATAATGGCTACTGCATTCGTCACAGATGACGTCATAAAGGGATTGTTCGTACATTTCCTCGTATCTCGCTTTAATATTAGCTAGGTCAACCTGAAATTAAAAAAAATAATAAGAAGAAAATTCTACATGGACTTAAGAACTTGCAAGTTTATTCTATTAATTGTAGGAAAAAGATATCGCAAATTTCGTCCGTCTTGAACGTAGTTTGCGATATTGTAATACCCCCGTTTAATTTAATTCAAAACCCACTCGTCCCAATCATTTAAATTCATTAAATTCATTTAATAATCAATGACCTTGACAATTGTTCGATGCTTTTCATCGACAGTCCACAGTATCTTATATATAAGTTTGTGTCTCGGAAATATAAGCGATTGGCGAAGACGATCTATGACCAATGCGTCCAGGATCAAGCAATTCTAGAAAAGAAAGACACTGCTTGATGATTAAATCCTTATTCCCAGCATGTTAATCACAGAAACAAAGAACCGAACAGTTGAGGAATAAATTTTCTAAAGGCACTTGGGTCATAAAGAGGATCAAGACAATTGTAGCATGAAGGAGACCAAGACAGTTGGGGCATAATGGAGATCAAGACAGTTGTAGCATAAAGAGGACCAAGACAGTTGTAGCATAATGGGGACCAAGACAGTTGGGGCATAAAGAAGATCAAGACAGTTAGGGCATAAAGGGGATTAAGACAGTTAGGAATATAAAGGAGATCAAGACAGTTGTAGCATAAAGGGGATCAAGACAGTTGGGGCATAAAGGAGACCAAGGCAGTTGGGGCATAAAGGAGATCAATACAGTTGGGGCAAAAAGGAGATCAGGACAACTTGTGTATAGAGGGATTAAGACAGTTTGAGTATTAAAGGGGATCAAGACAGTTGGGGCATAAAAGAGATCAAGAAGTTGGGGCATAAAAGAGATCAAGAAGTAGGGGCATAAAGGAGATCAAGACAATGGGCGCATAAAGGGGATCAAGACATTTGTGGCATTAAGGGGATCAAGACAGATGGGGTATAAAAGAGATCAAGCATACAGGAGATCAAGACAGTTGTGCCATTAAGGAGATCAAGACAGTCGGGGCATAATGGAGATCGAGACAGCTTGGGCATAATGGAGATCAAGACAGTTGGGGCATAATGGAGATCAAGGCAGTTGGGACATAAGGTAACAAGGTAGTTGGGGCATAAAGGAGATCAAGCATAAAGGAGATCAAGACAGTTGTGGCATTAAAGAGGTCAAGACAGTTGGGGCATAATCGAGATCAAGACAGTTGGGGCATAATTGAGATCAAGACAGTTGAGGCATAATGGAGATCAAGGCAGTTGGGACATAAGGTAACAAGGCAGTTGGGGCATAATGGAGATCAACCATAAAGGAGATCAAGACAGTTGAAGCATTAAGGAGATCCAGAAAGTTGGGGCATAATGGAGATCAAGACAGTTGGGGCATAATGGAGATCAAGACAGTTGGGGCATAATTGAGATCAAGGCAGTCGGGACATAAGGAAAAAAGGCAGTTGTGGCATTAAGGAGATCAAGCAACCCTCCGCAGATCTAACTTGACTTCTTCTCTTAGTTCTATTTCCATCTTACAAATTAAGAACTTTCTTGCCTTCATGTACTTTCAGTACTTTGATTTGTATTTGCTCTCATTACCACCCTTTATCTGAACAACAGAATAGACTTACCTCAGCCCGAGTCACGATAATTCTAATTAGCTCGCTGTCGTTGGTACCCCAACATTCTGTGGCTTTCCGAATTCGCTCACAAAAGTAGCCGATCGGATCTTTTACGATTTTAACTGCAAAACAAATGTCTCAGGTGTCATATATTCAAAGTGAACCGTCACGCCTAAAGGAACCATATCGGAATTACTTAAAATTAAATATCAGAAAAGAAATCTGTTCCAACAGAGCTCATCCTGAGGTCGCGTTTCAAAAAAATCTTCTACATTGAGGTAGAAAGATTTTTCTAGTTTTAGAAAAGCAGCTTAATGCGAAATTGTTCGATCGTAGTCAGCCTGTGCAGTCTGCGCAGTCTGACAAGGATCGACACTTTACACACTTCCCATGTGGTTCCTTTTCGCTAGACATTTCATAGTCACAGTCTGGTGACCCTGACATGCAAAGATGCATACAAACATATTGATTCGATAATACAAGGTGTCTAAATGTCAGATATGAGAAGTGAACGACCAAAACGTGTTCATTCTACCTTACCCTATCTGTAGTTAAAACGTTTCGGTCGATCTCGCAAGTTTTAATTAAAAAAAGAACATGAACATTCATTAGAATTCTTTTGTGTGTTTTGTTCAAATGAAACAAATGGACCATTCAACATGATAAAGTTTTCGACAGATAGACAGACAGATAAACAGACAGATAATTCATAAAACCGACAATTTATTAAATCTTTTTAATGGAAATTAATGACATTCTTTCCAAAATTTCGATTGATTCGTACCTATAGTTAGATATCCCTCTAGGAGATTACCGCTCAGTTCGGACTTGAGATCCTCTTCAATAGTTGTCTCCCTTGCGGCCTCGTAAATCTCGAATACTCGTCTCAAATGTTCGTAACTTCGTACACATAATATATTGTTGAAAGCGAATTCGTTTGTGCCTAGTTCGGCCACTCCCGCCTACAAAATATTTATACGCGAATTTTAAAATTCAATAAACTGTGGATGAAACACGTTTTTTTGCGAATATCTATTTGCGTCATCATTTACTATTGATGACGCAAAAATTGAATACCGACATTCTTATCTTGACTATATTTTGTGAGCCATTTTTTCTTATCTTGGCTGCAATACTTTTTTACTTTTTTAAATGATTTCTCTTATCTTTACACTAAATTTCTATCAGCCAATTTCTCTTATCTTTACACTAAATTTCTATCAGCCAATTTCTCTGATCTTTACACTAAATTTCTATCAGCCAATTTCTCTGATCTTTACACTAAATTTCTATCAGCCAATTGCTCTACTCATGACGGAAATACTGTACAAGGTGATTTCTTTGTTTTGTTAGCCGACGTCTCTTATCTTGACGGCAAGATTTCGTGAGTTATTGTCTTTTTAACTTAAGGTTAATTTTCCGAATCGATTTCTCTAACCATGCTGCCAATAGTTTGTCTAAGTCAATTTTCCTGACGGTAGTTTTTTGTAATCCCTATTTTTATGTGCCCTTTTCTCTTATTTTGACGACAATGTTATCGTAGCCGGATTTAACTCATCTTGGCAATATTTTATCAACAGGTTTTTTTATTTTATTTTGTCTTTTTTTCTAATCTTGAGGGTAATATTTCTATGGCGATTACTCTAAAAATAAAGACAATATTTCACATATAGGATAATCGTTTGTTTAGTGTAAGGTCGATTTATAATTTATTTTTTTTGGGGGGGGGGGGGGGGACAGCAAAATCCATATTTTCACTAGAGGCGCGGCTACGAGTGAAAATATAGCTGTTGTTGTTCACGGAATGAAATATCAATCGATGCTACTCGAAAAACAAACGATCACCTTTTATGTTTTTCTTTAATGTAAAAAATGAGAGAAAATGTGCAAGTTATGCGTCATTTTGCACATGATTACTTGGCAACTTTCATGGTGACATCACTTATTGGGCTCCTATTACAGTTAGTTACATCATGAAATTGACATTCGCCTCAATCAAAACCATTCTAAATCGTTCACTCAGTGCTCCATTCATTCATTCCAAACGCTCATTTAAAATCGATCAAAACACTCAAACCCATTGAGAAATATAGAATCAACAATGTTATTCAAAATGAATATTGAAAGAGAAAAATCGCGATTTCACTAACATTATTCAATTTGTTAGCGTCTCATAGGTAGTTGAAGAAATAGGAAGCTATGTAAAGAAGTTTTATGCATATTTTATTAAAGGGAGGTAATCAATATCGCTAATTTTGTGCATCTTGAACTAAATTTGCGATATAGGATTACCTCCCATTAAATTCACTCAAAACCCGCTCCGCAAACTATTTCAATTTCATTCCTAAGTCATTCCAAAACCATTCACCTCGTCAATTTCACGATGTTTTTAACATTAGATAACGTCAGATAGGGTGAAATGAACGATTGCAGGGTATTTGTTTGTGATAAATATAGTGGTTTTGCGGCGAGTACATCAAATGCAAATATAACGTTACTCCTCGATAATTCATCGATAAGCATTATAGAATTTGCTTGATCACCTACATCAATCAAAGTCTGTGCGTCTTCCTGCGCCCTTTCTTCGTCGGCGCCACCTTCCTCTCGGGCCGCAAACGTCAGCGATTTCAGCATCGTCCCAAAATGGCCGCTCACGTCGCCGTCAAGATCGTCCGCAAGCTCGACGTCATAAGCTGTCAGGAAAATAAGAGATCATGAAGGTACATTGTAATTCGCTCCTGAGATCAAAGTAACAAAGTATTTCCTGTAAAAAAAGCTCAGGCACGAATTTTTTTAAGTATGAGTGGATATGTTACGAGTTACGAGCCTTTTCTTTAAGGCGAGCTGATCATAACCAATTTCCACACTAACACGCTTTTTGACCCCCCCCCCCCCCCCGCCAAAAAAATAAATAAATAAAAATATTACAATAGACTTTGGAACACATTGTGGAAAAGGAAAAAAAAAAGAGCTTGTAAAAGGTAATTTCTTCTTTATACCTAATGTGTCTTGCCTTTAATATGGCGGGAAAACAAGTGACACAAATATTTTGATATTATTTTAATACGTGTGTTAATATTTAACCGATTTGAACAAAAAGGATTTTGAAGCAGATAAGGCGGAAAACGCCAGCGATTCGCTGGATTATGAAGATATTTTAAAATCTCTTAAGAAAAAGCTATTGACTTGCGACAGCAAATCTCCGACATTTTTCGCCTTCTCTACTTCAAACCGAATTCAAATTTGTCAAGTCTTTAAGTTCGTGGACCCTTAATAGTTTCGCAACGTCTCAGAACAAATGAACTTTAACTGTGTTAACCGAGGTTTCCTAATGATTCTCATTTGGAAACCTCAGTCAACACCGTGAAAGATCATGAGTTCCGAAATGTTGCGCAACTACCTTATTGAATTATTGACGATTTTCTGAAATCGCCTTGTCTCATAATTCTCTGCCGCGTTTAAGTATTTGTTTGTTTGAATGGAGTTTTACGCCGCTTTCAACATTTTGCAGTAGTATCGCGGCGGCTGAAGCACCTACCATTGGATTTCCTGGTGTTTCTCATACCAGTACTACCATTACATTCTTTCTTATCCTCCAGCTGCTATCCGAAATAGGTCTACGATTATCGACTCCTATGTGGGAGACAAATAGTCGGAAAGAATGAGTGCCGCCATCGGCTGTGTTTAAGATAAAAGGGGTTTAAAACTCTAACGAACATTGTATTCAGAAAGCAACCTGTATTAAGCAAGCAACCGCTGTGTTCCCAAACGAACCAATTGCACTAAAATTGGCCTGTTTTAAGAAAACACTAGTCTTAAGCAAGCATTTTTTTAATGTCCCTTGGTTGCTTGCCTAAGACAGGGTTGACTGTAGTTTCAAATGATTTGGTGTGAGAATGGGCTGGCCGAGTTAAGAATAAAAAAAATGCAAATTGTCACAAGATACATTCTTTGCAGTGCTGGTTCCCCAAGTATGAAAACAACAAGGGGATATAAGTTAACAAAATAAGCTAGGTTAAGTTATAGTTCTTGCAAACTGCACCCTGTTATTATGATAGGAACATAACTTAAAAGTTTCAAGTCAATCAGGCGTAAGGGGACAAAGTTATGCTCCTAATAAAGAAGTGGACGCCGGTCGCCGGTCGCCGGATGTCCTGACGCCATGGGCGATCCCATAATACGCCCACTCTTTCGATTGACGTATCAACAAGGAGACTCGGGTAGGCAAATAAGGGGTATTTATATAATGCTCCTTATCTTTCGGTGTAAAAGCATAATAAAATGAAACAAATAATTTAAAAACAGGATGGCATTTTCAATCAAAGATGTCATCCTCCGGCTGGAAAGGGGAATACATTTTGATACCAGAACGTTTGCGAACGCTTTCAGAATGAAACCACGCCTTGCACGTGAGTACACGTGCAAGGCGGGGTTCCATTTCTTAAACTTTATGTGAACATTTTCATATTGAATGCGGAAAAAATTGGCTGCCATATTCACCTGTCTTATATGCAGCTTTAATGGCCTCAATCTGGTCACATGATCGAGTACACAAGACCCCGATTAGAGTGTTTTCATCAGTGCCACCGCCCTGAAACGAAGAAAATGGTTAGTCATAAGATTTAAAAGATTTTCAGTTTCTATAGCGGAAGCATATTGACCTGAACCTGGCATTTGTGATTTAAAAAAAATAAATATCGGTCGTTTCCCTTCGGCAAAAAACGACTTACCTGTGGAATTTATAAAGTTACGATGCACGTGTTTGCTCTGTTAACCCGTTATCGCCCATGCTTTTCACTGTAACAGCGAGATATTTTGTCATCCTCAGGAGTTAGTGAATCAATTAACAAACTGAATCTTCTATCTAATAATTTTAGATGCGGATGAGAAAAATACACATTTTCAGATTTCTTTAAATACAATTTATGTTGTTGACTCGAAATCAAATCAAACCCACCTCAGAGCCGCACACAAGCAGGAACAATTGCTTTTGAAATTGAATCGTTTACTCCATGACTATGAGCCCTGTATACCGGTATACTACTTAGTCCACGCATACCTGTGATTTGTACAGTATAACGGAATGTCTATGCTTGATCGTCGCGTGCCGAAGTATCTTTGGAATTGTATTCGTGAGTCTAATCATTTATTCTTCATAAAGATCAGGTTCAAGTTAATATGCGCTCGCTATAACATCGTGAAATCGAATGCCATTCCGATCAAAACCATTCTTAATCAGTACTATATACATTCATCCATTCCAATCACTCACTCAAACCAATCAAAAACACTCCTAAATCATAGACCTATATGCATATTTCATTAAATGGAGGTTCTAATTAGTTTTGCTCACCCTGGACAAAATAAGCGATACTGGATAACCTCCCCTTGAATTTCACTCAAAGTTCGTCCCTCCCACTCATTCAATTTTATTCAAAAATCATTCATCTTGTCAATTTTACGATGTTGTTAATTGTACAAAAAGTTGGCAAAGTGTTACAACTTACGTCTGCTGCACCACTGCATGTCCAGAAATGAAAAAAAAGGGAATTAACTTAAAAAATAAGTTAGGTTGAGTAAAGGTCGGGAACACGCCGTTGCTATGTGTGTTACATTTGGAAACCTAGTAATAGACACTAAAGTGTTCTTGCAACATGTCCAAAAACAAAATAAACTAAGATGATTTCGTTTCACAAATGATCCCGAAACGGCAATCTTTTTAAAAGTTTGGCCTTGATAATTGTCCTTTGCCTTGTTAGATAAGCTTGGGCCCGTTTTACTAATCTTCTTACGAAAAATTTAATCGTAAGTCAAAATCTCAAATCGTTTGTTTTCATTCATTGTTAGATTCTGCCTTGCAATATCTCAGCGGAATCGTCTTTGGAAAACGATTCCAATGAGATGATGCATGGCAAAATTCCATATTCATTTACTACTGCAGAACTTTAATGTTTGACTTGCGCATAAAAAGATCGTAAGATTTTTAGTAAAACAGGTACCTTGACACTAACCTGTGAGTTGCGGATTGATCAGAGGAAACATATAGCCAAAAAAGAGCATTATTACTTGGAATAAAGATAAAATTATTGAAAACTGATTAGTTTGCAGCTACAGTTTTTCTCAGGTTGACAGGACAGACGAACGGACAGACAAACGAAAAGACGGACGGTCCTCGATCTATCGGTGTGGGGAACTAAAGTCCGCAATTCAACGCACAAGGCATGAATAGGGCTTACTTACGCTCATCGCGTCATGTAGAAGTTTAGCGTCATAATCGTCCGGTTTCATCATTAACCCAATAATCGTGTCCTCGAAATCTCCTCCGAGCTCCGACTTCAAGCAATCCATTAAATCCTGAAAACGAAATACGAATTTTCTTTTACAATTAGATATTCAAGAGATGAAGATTGTTTTATTTCGTTGGGGTATAAAGCTAGAACCCTACTCACACTGTAACAAGAGTTGTCCGCGGACAACGTAGCTCGCCCAAACAGCTGCTTGTCACAAACAGCGCTTGACCGAAGACCGAAGTTCAAAGTGGTTTCTTTCAATGTTAAAGTCCATGATCTAATATATATCTGTTTGAGTAGTAATTAAGAAATATAAAAACTTTTTTTGTTTTAATTGCATGTATAAGGTTATGGTAAAGTGAAAGCCTACAAGCAGATGAGGTTACCAATGGAATTTCTTTGTATCAAACATGAAGTTTTTCTTTAAAATTTTTAAGTCCACAAAAGGTCAAGATCAAGGTCAAATTGTGAAGGACCTTGGTCTCTGTAGAAGCCTATCACCTAGTGAGTATGTGTATGAAGTAATAATGTCCCTGAGTAAAGCATTTAGAAAATATAAGCAAGGTTAAATTTTTGGTTAAAGTTTTTCAGTTTAAGTTTTTCCAAGTCCATAAAAGGTCAAGGTCAAGGTCAAATTGTCAAGGCCCTTGGTTTCTGGTGAAAGCCTTTCATCTGGTGACTATGTATATGAAGTAATGATGTCCCTAGGTTAAGGCATTCAGAAAATATAAGCAAGGTTAAAGTTTTTGGTAAAAGAATTTTGGTTAAAGTATTTCTAAGTTCATAAAAGGTCAAGGTCAAATTATCAAGGACCTTGATCTCTCACAAAAGCCTATCACCAAATGAGTATGTATATAAAGTAATGGTGTCCCTAGGTAAAAGCAATCAGAAATAATAAGCAAGGTTAAAGTTTTTGGTTAAAGTTTTCAGTTAAAGGTTTTCAAAGTCCACAAATGGTAAAGGTCAAGGTCAAATTGTGAAGGACCTTGGTCTCTGGTGAAAGCCTATCACCTGGTGAGTATATATATGAAGTAATGATGTCCCTAGGTTAGAGCATTAAAAAAATATATGCAAGGTTAGGTTAAAGTTTTTTGGTTAAAGTTTTTCTAAGTCCACAAAGGGTCAAGGTCAAGGTCAAATTGTCAAGGACCTTTGTCTATGGTGAAAGCCTATCACCTAATGAGTGTGCATACGAAGTAATGATGTCTCTAGTTTAAAGCTTACAGAAAATATAAGCAAGGTTAAAGTTTTTTTGGTTAAAGTTTTTGGTTAAAGTTTTTGGTAAAAGTTTTTTTGAAAGGGTCAAGGTCACAGTCTAAAGGTCATTTCGACATGGACGTTGGTCTCAAATGAAAGCCTATGCCCTAATGAGTGTTTCTGTAAAAAATAAAGCCTCTAGGATAAATATTGATAGAAATAAAAAAAAACTTTAACCTAATGCGGATGCCGACACCGACGCTAACGCCGACGCTGACGCCGACGCTGACGCCGACATCCGAGGGTATGACAATAGCTCTTCCGAGACTTTCGTCCCGGGCGAGCTAAAACGTACGCGAGTCCACGAGTGATAATACAGATCGAATTTTTCTTAACATGAAAGATTTGTCCATTTTTCTATATGAGCAAACATCTATTCTTTCCATGAATGCAAAAATGAGATATTCTTAAAAAGCCGCGTTTTGAATGTATTTACTAAAGGCAATGCCTTCATTTTTTTACTGGACTCTGCTAAGACAACGTCAAATGAAATGAAAGAAAGTAGGGTAAATACTTTTGCTAATTTCACTGGTTTTGCGGTGAGGTTATCGATATTTCTGGAATATTCTCAAAAAATGTAAAAAGGAATACAGCTAACAACATCGTGAAATATACAAGGTAATGATTTTGGAATGAAATTGAATTGAGAGTTTAAAGTGAGTTTTGAGTGAATTTAATGGGAGGTAATCCTATATCGCAAATTTTGTTCAGGATGGACAAAAATAGCGATATTGATTACCTCCCTTTAATAAAATATGCATACAAAAATTCTATTGATAGCTTCCTTTTTTTCAAGAACCTATTAGACGCTTACAATTTGAATTATATCAGTGAATTCGTGATTTTTCACTATCCAAATTTAATTTGAACGACGTTGTTGATTCTATATTTTTCGACGGGTTTGGGTGTTTTTAATGGTTTGAGTGGAGCGCTGAGTGAGCGATTTATAATGGTTTTGTTTGAGATGAATGTCAACTTCATGATGTAATTAACTGTACGTACCCCTCCTCCGATTTGTCCGAATCTCTCTTTCAGCTCCTGCCTTTGGGCGCTGTTCAGTTTCACGATCCTTTTAATAATCTCAGTCTCGTTCGTACCTGGGACGAAAACAAAATGTTTGTTAAACACCATGGCTTACGCCCCTGCCATTCTTGGTGAACGAAGAAGTTTTCGTTCACCATTGTTCTACGTAAGGAACATCCTGTAGGATCTCAATAGCCTCTAAAAAAGTAGGGCCCATTTAGATTCAATTTAGTATTTCTCAAGACTTCTATCCGGAAAATCACTCTTTATATCTTAAATGGCGTGTTTGTTGAATTCTTTATAATGCGAAGATAATGAAACTTACCCTTTAGAATACAATTTGAAGGTGCGATTTTTAATCGGGGGATCCACGTAAGCCTATCGAGGGTTTATAGCATAAACAAAGTTTGTGTCTATAAACCGTAAAGAAACATACTATGTTTTTTAACTAAGCCCTCGCTATTGCAACTTGTAGTAATTTGCCGGAAATATGCGTTTTAGGTCGAGACCTCCTGAACTTGTTTTTCCCGTACATATCTATATAAGTTGAAGCATTAGAAACGTTAATCAGTCTAGTGACATCTGTGGTTTATGCATTCGGGTTTAACATAACTTTTCAACATGCGACAGTCAGTCTTGAGACGGGTTTCAAGAATTATTCGACACATGTTTTAAATGTACAACCTTTTTGTCTTGAAAGAATAATGTGGTCGGGTATCTACATGACCCTGACTTAGACTGGTTTAAAACTATTTATTTTTACATCGATTTGGAAACAGTTCTTACAACTTAGATCAATCCCTCTCGATTCTGCTTACTGGAAAATTCGCCGATACTCGTGCCGAATGTATGGGCCAATGAAAGAACCAAGCTCGAAAGACGCTAGCAGGAATCAAACTCAGGCCCTTGGGTCAAGAGGTGGCCGCTATACCTCTAGACCACGGATACCGCGAGCCTTAGACTCCGTGTATCATTTCGAAAAAAAAAAAAAAAGGGAAAAAAATGCTTATTTACTATACAAAACTTTTCCTATTCCCAAGTTAGCGGCTTCTCTAAACTTGACTAGTTTTCAACTAAACCACCCAAATCTCAAAATGCTAGTAACGCGCCAGCCTTAGTTAAGGAGTCTACTTAAGCGGATGTCCACTTGCCCGGGACAAGAGAAAATCACTGAGTAAGCAATTTTTTATAACGGCTTAGCCAACGAGCAAGTGAATTTTTCAGCAAATAAGCATAATACTTTCTATCGAGCAAATAGTTTCTGCTTTGGGCAAGTAAGATTTGAAAGGAGCAAGTTAAAGTATTTTTTTAGGGAAGTGCCCATGACGTGTACCTGACGAAAACGTAATGTCGCGAAACGTTTCAGAAATGATACCCGGCTTTGCACGTTTATTCATGTGCAAAGCCGGGTAAATTTTCTAAACGTTCGCAAACATGTTTCATCCTGAATACAGGTCAGGGTTATTCAGTTTACATACCGAGCCCATCCATGGCCTCGTGCAAGGCCTGAGCATCCTCCGTAGCTTCTTCTTCGGTATAGACAAAATCGCCGTAAACGGTTCCCGCCGTATACTGGTAATAACTCTGCAAGGAAAACAAGGTATGTTCGTAAAACATAAATGCCCCCGAAACGGCTTTTTTCCAAATTTTTTACCTTGACAGATGACATTGACCTTGGCGATCAAATGAACAAAAGATGTATTGACGTGTTGTTGTTGTTGTTGTTGTTGTTTCATTTTTTTTTCATATCCACTCATTCTTATATAATTATTTAAAGTTTTCGGAATACAAATCTGAACTTGTGTTCTATTCTTTTGATTCACAGACCGTAAGGTTAGTTAAACTCCATATTCAAAAAGAAACTTTCCATTGTCCGCATAATCATTCTGTGAAAGTTTCAAGGAAATTCAATAATAATTGTAGACCTTCCGCATAAACTAGAAAATTGTATTGTCAAAGAAATCTAACGTGACATTTTCCGGTGTTTCCTGACGGTCCCAATTCCTTTCTTAAACTTAGACAATAAGATAATCAGTTTCAAGGAAATCTGATATTATTTGAAGCTTTTAATGCGTTAGACAGAATTATTTTGAACAGACGGACAAACAGATGGAAAGGAGGGAATTGCACAGGCGAACCACCATTCAAGCGAGCAGTGTTGTAACCGAGGATTATTGTTATATACATCTTTTTTCGAAAGATTCCTGTCCAATGGTTATGCACATCAAGCTACATTGCCCAAGGCGACCAAATTAACATACGGTGTGTTGACGTTTTAGTTATTTTACATACTCACTTATTCAAACATAGCTATTTATACGGTATTCAGATTACTTATTTGTACATGCGTTTTATTCGACGATCATGACGAAACGACAGTTTTTGGGGCTCAAATTTCTAAATGATTAACTAAAATATATCAACACTATTATAATTAAAAATTCTAGCTGTAGATGCGACCATATGGTCGTCAAATATGATATCATTCCAGAAGGTTAAGACAATTTGTGCCATTCATTCGCGTCGCAGCATGCTGCCAATTTTGCTTGGGCTATACATTAAGATCATTGAACAAGACGAAATTTAATCGAAAATTTATGTTCGAAAGATTGGAGGGATAATTCATTATTTAAATATTGACATATCCCAACTACGGAAATATTGCTCGACTAGCTTTACTCGAGACTCCGTCTACATTCCAATTGTGTTTTAAATCTATTCATAACAAGAACCACTCGAGGCTCAAGAAGGCCAAATATCGCTCCACTGGACTTTGCACCATGGAAGTAAACAGAATAAATTTGCTTTAAGGTGGTGGACCCGTAATAGTTATGAAAACTTTCGGAAGTAATCAATTTAATGGTGCTAACCGAGGTTTCCTAATGATTTTCATTACGTAACCTCAAGCTTATGTCAACATTGTGAAAGATCATGAGTTCCGAAACGTTGCAAAACTATTACGGGTCCACTACCTTAAGAGATTTGCTGTTGATGATGATGATGCTACCGTTGTCGTTATTGTCTCGTTTTAAGTCATCTACATATATTTCATCTTATCAAATTAACACTTAATTAATCAAGATTTTAGAAAGTTGGTCAAAGGTTAATATCAGGGCAAATGCTTAAATACGAAGGGTGTTCCAAGATAATATGATCTATAATTTGAGCCTGCGCGTTAGATTTCCAACAATTTCAAATATGCTTAAAGCGAAGACTCTGACCAGCCTGTGCAACCGCACAGTCTGACCAGAGTCTTCGTTATGCGTTTAGTAGATAGATAATGTCTCAAAGTATCTGTAGACCATCAATCAGGTTACTTTAAATTTACAGTGTGTGGCTGTCTATGCTACCAAATGTTTGCACCTAAGTAACATGTCAAATTATTGGAAATGTCACGCACAGGCTCATTTTATTCGATTAGTAGCAATTGAGATATAACGTCACTCCGCGAACCTCTGGAACTTCCTCGTAGGTCCCAGTCTATGAGAGGTTCCCGCTCATTGTTATTGTTGTTGCTTTTATTATCTTGTTGTTCAGTTTTGATTGTATCTTGAAAACAATTCTGTCCAAGAAATATTTTGAGGTAAAAAGAAAGATTTCTTCCTGACCCCGGGCCTGAATGTCTTTTGATCAGACAAAACTATTGACCATTTATCGAATATTTACTTTTCCTGCTCAAAAAGTCGAGGTGTCTCGATCCTTATGTAAAGAAAAAACAACAACAAAAACAACAAAACATGGCACTGTCAAACAAAAACATAACTGTATCAGACTTTATGTTATTTCTGGTGCATGTTTAATTTAACCCTTGTCATGCTGAACCCGGGATATTCCTGCTTTGACAGGAGTTATAGACAAAGATCAGCCTGCACCTATGTGCAGCCAGATCTTAGTCCATACAACCTGTTTTTTTCCTTTTTAAACCGGAAAAGTCAGAAATTCAGAAATTATATTTTCAAAATCAAATGCTGACTCACAATTAGGAAATACAGAGCTTTCAGCACTTTGATTTATATATGATTTTGCCAGGGGTTTTAATTCAGCATGACAAGGGTTAAATACGCAGAATTTCTGAAATTATCGTAACGAGAAACTTTTTTGAAATTAATGGAGGTATGAAACTGCAGCCCAAATTATACTTAAACAGGTAACAACATTGTGAAATTGACACTCATTCCGATCAAAATCATTCTAAACCATTCACTCTATTAGTTATACGGTTTCTTGCCGGGGTATATGACGATTTATTCCCGGCTGGAAAAATGATGTCGCCCGAGCCGTATGCCTAAGCTACAAGCATTTTACAAGCATTGTAAAAGATCATGAGTTCCGAAATGTTGCGGAACTGTAACGGGTAGACTACTTAAGTTTATCATCTCATTCTCTCATTCATCAATTCATTTGATCATTTATTATTTGTTTATTTTGTTTATTCGTTTGTGACACGTTTGGTAAAGGGAATATCTTGGCAAAGCTTAAAATGTCGACCCTTGCAAGACTGTGTGGACTGCGCTTGATGTCACAAGAGTTGATTTCTTTCGCGACTGGCTGATTTCATGAATATATAGGATGTTTCAGTAAATTAGAATCCTGAACGCCAGCCTATCCTGCGTTCAGCATGACAACACGTTGTAAACTGTTTTTAAATTATACCCCGCTTTGCACGCAATTGCACGTGCAAAGCGGGGTACATTTGGCAAACAGTTAGCACCGTTTTGTGCTACTGGACGCTGGGCTGATTTGTCAACGCGTGTTCGTACTAATTCCTTTTTTACATGATTAATGCATTTGATTTACGAAGCATTAGTTATCCGAACAGAACATATAATTATTTCGGACTTACAAAAATGTTTCCCATCCATTAATGAATATTAAATACAAAGGTAAAGGGTATTAAGTGAATAAACAAACACGAATAAATATTGAAAAAATCGTGAAATTACAGTATACTGTATACAACCCTAGTGTACAAAAAATGTATGTTCCCCAAAACACATATATTGAGAGTACAATTTCAAAACTATTCAAAATTTGTGCAAATAGTTCATTTTTCTAAAACCATATGCACATTTAAGAAAACAGATCAAATTCTTTAAAACAATATGTCAGCTAATTTGATCTGTTATCTTCGCAATATAACTAATAGATTGTTGAAAGCTGCGTTACACTTAAACAAACAAATAAATAAACAAACTTACAAACAAAACATCAATTACTTATCAGATAGGATTATTTCATCAGAGCTACAGATTGAGGCGTTTCTTGTGGAATCCAATTTCAAATATTTCACTAACCCTAGCTCAAATCCTATCTTGTCGGTACTCATTGGGATTGTCTCGACGAGACTATTCAAATGAGTACCCACATTATAGGGTTTCATTGAGAAATAAAGATTTTTTACTCGAGTCCCACCTCTTATCTGTACCTCCGTTTATTTGCATGGTTAGAAAGGGTCAATTAATCAATTTTATGGACACCTACGGTCCATGAAATATTTGTGGTATTTTAAGTCGATTTACATAAATATGTATATGTATTTTCCCCATGGGTCGTCCAAGATCAATATAGGTAACTAATTTAGGGAAAACTATGTGGATACCTGTATTTCTCCAGTACATGCGAAGAAAGAAAACATAAAACAAGCTCTTTTTTAAATCGGTTGATTGACTGATTGATTGATTGGAGTTTAGTGCCGCTTTCAACATTTTTTCAGTTATATCGCGGCGGCTGGAGCACCTAACAATAGTTTCCTGGTATTTCTCTCACCAGCACAACCACCACATCCTTTCCTAGCCCCCAGCTGCTAGTTCACATAGGTCTACGATTATCAACACAATGGTGAGAGACAAATAGTCGGAAATAATGAGTGCCGCCGTCGAGGATCGAACCCGGGACCTCTAGATTGTCAGTCCGACGCGCTACCCACTGAGCTATGACGGCGGTCTTCTTGAAACGAATTTCTTTTTACAAGCTGACAGTCATATTGCGCGGGTGGGGCACCTAACAATGGATTCTTGGTATCAATTGCAGCCGTACTATCGTTACGATCGTTACAACCCTTCATATCCTCCAGCTGATTTCCAACTTGAATTTACAAGTATCTACCCATTGGTTGGAGACACCACTAGTTAAGGTAGTGGTCCCGTAATAGTTCCGCAACTTTTCGGACCACATGTTTTTTTAACAATGTTAACCGAGGTTTCCTAATAAAAATCATTAGGAAACCTCGGTTAACATAAGTACATGACTTCCAGAACGTTGCAGATCTATTACGGGTCCACTACCTTAATACATATTCAAACATACAAACAAATTTGTCAAATGTCGGATGAAAGTTGTTGGAGTTTGGTTTTTAAGTTGGAATGCGGAGCAATTCCAACTTAGATTTAACAAAACCGCAAAATGAACACAAGGTAATTTCATTTCGGGTTTCTTGAGAACACATATCACGTGAACAGGATGTGAATACACTTCGGCCTATTTTGTATATATCTCAACTCGACAAAGACACACAGTTTATTTCATCAAAAGTGATAATGCTGTACAATTACACAACTATCACTTCACGTATATTTTTAACACGCTAATTTATGTTTTAAACGATATATATTGAAAATCGCGTACGAATATATTAGTATCACATGTTTGTATTACTATATTTGGAAATCATGTGATAAGCCAAGCCCAATACGGTCAGCAATTAACAATATCACTAGCCAATCACGCGATCTGTTTATTTGGTAATGTCGCGATCTGTTTTCTCAGTATTGTAGCAATAGCACAGACCAACCACATGATCTGCTTATTTGGTAAGGTCGCGCCTGTTTTTCGTAGAATTATGTTATAACTTCTTTTAAAGGTATAGTTTCTCTTTCTGAACGATCTTCTCTTGACAAGGTTTTATATTGTAAATTTCTGTCTAAGCTACGAAATAAAAATCTTTTCTTAAAGTGATGATACATTTTTAAAGTTAATAAATATTTTTGCAACATATTGTCTTTTTTTTCGTCATATTGCAGTTATCTACATGAATGTTTCACTGTAAAAACCCAATACTCATCCACATAAACCCTTGCCACCATATCTTTAATTGAGTTATGAATATCTTTGCCCAATTGCATTTATCACCAAGACAATTTGCCATTTGAAACAAACCAACTAGTTCAACTTCGCATTCTTACACATCAACACGTTTAAGAGCACCACCATACAGTTAGTTACATCGTGAAATTGACATTCATCTCAATAAAAAACTTTCTCAATCGCTCACTCAGCGCTCCATTGATTTATTCCAAACACTCACTCAAACTATTCAAAAACGCTCAAAGTTGTTAAAAAATAAGCTCAACATGTACAATTTAAGGGAGGGAATCCAGTGTCGCTTATTTTGTTCAGGATGAACAAAATTAGCGATATATAAAACCTATATGAAATATGCATAAAAGTTCAATCACTAGCTTTCTATATCGCCAAGAACCAATCAGACGCTTTAAATTTCAATTATGTCAGTGAAATCGCGAATTGGTTCTTGCTTAATTCATTTTAAAATTTCACTCAAAACTCGCTCCGCTCACTCGTTCAACATCATGCCTAAATCATTCCAAAATCGTTCACCTTATCAATTTCACGATGTTATTAACTGTATCCCCAACTCAGAAGTAGAGTAGCATATAATATATTGATTTCATCATGTCTGTCTCTCAGTCCATTGACCTTTTGCTTTCCCTAGATAAACGGAGAAGCAATTGACCTGCAATAAAGAAACCTCACACAAATATTGCCCATGACCCAAAGAAATGCCCTATTGTTTCGGGGTTATACATGTCACGGTCATCAGTAAATTTAAACAGTTAACAGTTTCCACTCTAACTGAACAACCAATTGACCTCAATCATAAAATTTGTCGATGACCCGAGAAAGTGCCCAATTTTGGTGTCACAAAGGTCGAAATCACAATTGAACTTCGTCCAAAATTTGTCTTGAGATTCCAACTCATGAAGTAAAAGACTTCCATGCGAAAATATATTTTGATCATGGACAAACCACTTGTTGAGGTCCACTTTGCGACACTTCTAATTAAAAATGTAATTGATAACTCAAATGGAGCAGAAGTCATTCGAAAAATAATATAAAGACTCTTTCCCCTGTGCGTCCATTAGTCGGCTGTATGATCCGTATCATTTTCTTCTTTTTTAGCTCACCTTACCAAAACGTGCTAAAGAGGAGCTTTTAGGATCACCCTGACTCCGTCGTCCGTCGTCAGCTTTCTTAAGACTTTTTTTTTCTCCTAAACCGCTGGGCCAATTTCAATGAAATTTTGCCAGAATGTGACCTTCTTCAAAATTGTCGCTATATTCTAATTGGCCAATAAATATGAGTATGGCAGGGCGGGGCTTATTTTGAGCCCAAAATCTTTGAACGACATCTCCTCCTGAATCACTGAGCATATTTCAATCAAACTTTACAAGAATGTTCCTTTGATGACCCACTTCAAATATTGTTGGCAAAATTGTCATTAGCCCATAAATATGGGCGTGGCAGGTACTGGGGGTAGGGCCAATTTTGAGTCTCCTCTGTAATGATTGGGTTGACAGGGTCTATTATGAGTGCTTATAATTCGAATTATGTCTTCTCTTCAACAATTTGGCAAGTTTGAATGAATGTTTGCCTGAAAGTTTCTTGGATAAGATCCATTTGGACCAATCGAATTCAGGTGAGCGGTTTAGGGTCATTCTGGCCCTCTTGTTATCATTTTCCTTTCATCAGATCCAGGCCTGTATAGCGATTCAGGGGTTTAAGCGTCTCTCGTTGTTGAAATAAATTGATTTATATACGCCCGTCAATAGACGACGCGTATTATATGATCACCTGTGGTGGGCGGGAGGCGTCAGCGTCGTAAGTAGCTAGAGGTCACCGTCTCTCAATCGCATTCAAACTTATCAGTACTTTCAGTACTTTGATTTATCCCGGGATAGACAACCCAACGCAATACCGATTTAGCTTATCGGGCTCGGCCTTTTGTTATGACAGAAGGATAAATAAACTAGACAATGCGCAAAAGGTGAATTATTTTAACGGTCCGACAATGAACGTGTGATCATTATGAGATGACACATAACATGATGCATTTATCCTGTTATGACATACAAGGCGTATGAATATCGGACATGAGTAATATTTCACGTGAAAATAATATAACGTGATTCTTTGGTCATTTCGGCGTTTATAGGGTCTAAGGGATTCGAGTCTTTAAATGCAGTTGTAAATCAAACTTTGCATTTTTTCGGGGGGGGGGGGGGCAAAATATGCCCAATCTATACCCAGCCACATTCCTACACCTTCGCACCCCCAACCCCTTCTGCAGTTCATAAGGGAGTGGGTTGATTGATAACGTTTGCTTTGCAATCTACATGTTAAGGGTTAAAATATAAGGTGTTGTGGTCGATATCAGCCCTACATTTAAAATGAAAAGGGCTTAAGAAGATTTCGATTTTGTTACCCCGCATTGCACCTGTACCCACGTGCAACAGGGAAACATTTCCGAAACGATTCGCGAACGATTTCATCTTGATGGAAGGACAGACCATTCTTTTGCCAACAATAATTGTGACCCGTCACGCGAAAAGGGACCATCTTGGTAGTGCGTAAAGCGTCGAACCTAGGCAGACTGCGCGGACTGCGAAGACTGACTAGGGTCCAAACTTTTTGCGCCGTTCCTATTTTCTGAATCTAGAATGATCGATCTTCCTTCCAGTGAAAGAATTTTTGAAATGCGACTTCTGGTTGGCCTATGCTGGATCAAATTCCCAGTTCAATAATTCAATTCACAGAATTCCCGGATGGTCTCTTTTCGCGTGACGGGTCATAATTCTTGTTAAATCAAGAGGAATAAATGTATCCAGAATCGCCGGACTCCATACAAAAAATGAATGAATGAATGAATGAATGAATGAATGAATGAATGAATGAATGAATGAATGAATGAATGAACATACGTAAGTACGTATGTATATATGTTTAAGTTAATAATATTTTTAAGTTAGAGCACTTTTTAGTTCTCGGTGTTTCATTTCAGCGAAAAGGTCAAACCCCTCAAGCAAGTTATAATTAATGACACTTCATCATTAGTTGAGTCACTTCATACGGCATGTTTTACATTGTAAATGAAAGCGTTTTGTCTTTTTGTCCGACTGTGAACATCAACAGATGTTAAGATACGAGCGGGCAATGCTAGTTTTAAATCTTTATTTCTCGATGAAATCTGATGTTGTGGGTACTCATTGGAATCGTCTTGACAAGACGATTCCAACGAGCACCCACAATACATGATGGATTGATTGAATGGAGTTTGACGCCGCTTTCAACAATTTTTCAGTTATATCGCGGCTGGAGCACCTAAAATTGGATTCTTGGGATTTCTCACACCAGTACTTACATCACATCCTTTCCTAGCCTCCAGCTGCTATCTCACATAGGTCTACGATTATCAACCCATTGGTGAAGGACAAGAGGGGGTAAAGGCAGTCTAAAATCTTTATTTCTCAAGGAAATCCTATGTTGTGGGTACTTATTGGAAGCGAGACGATTCCAATGAGCGCCCACAGTAGAGGATTTGTGCAGGTTTCATTGAAATAATTCAATTTGAAAGCCAAAAAATTACCCCCTCTATCCGTAGCCTTAATTATTAAAGAACTCATCAGGAATAAGAAATCCAAAGGTCATATCTATTTTTGTCGGAATCAGAGTGAAAGCGCACTAGAGTAGTTAAGATCTAGACGTTTTGGTCCGCCTATCTACAATATGACACATTAATTAGTGTTTTACAGTTACTTAATCTGATGATATATTTGTATATATCTATAAGAAAGAATGGGGTTCGAGAAACCATTATCTCCTATCATTTTTAATGTATAATTGATCTTTGATCACTCACTTGAAATTGCTGGTCTATAATTATCATTATCTTAGGTGGGAGTAGGAACCCCGATTTCCCCTCTACATCCGTCCATGAAATATATATTGTGTGGGTGTAGTTACAGTTAGTATCAACGTGAAATTGACTGTCATTTTGATCAAAACCATTCTCAATCGCTCACTCAGCGCTCCATTCATTCATTCATTGCAAGCACTCACCCAAACCATTCAAAAACGCTCCAAAATCACTAAAAAAGGTCAGATGAACATATAAATCGGTAGATAAAAATCCACTTTCTCACAAACACAATTGAATATTTTAAGTGTATGGTGGGTTTGTGAAGGTAAAGAAAGCTAATCATAGAACCAATATTCATATTTCATTAAAGGGAGGTAATAAATATTACTATTTTGTTATCTTCCTTGAACAAAATTATCGATACTGTATTATCTGCATTGAATATGGATCACGGGCCCGTTTTACTAACTTTTTACGACATAATTAATCGTTAGTTAAAATCACAAATCAAAATCACAAATCGTACCTTGTGATTTAATCATAATTAGATTTTGTCTTGCAATCTCACATGAATCGTCTTTAGAAGACGATTCCAATGAGATGATCCATGGCAGAATTCAATATTTAGTTACCACTGTTGAAGCAACTTTAATATTTGACTTATGCAAAGAAAGACCGTAGGATGTTAAGTAAAATGGGCCTCAGGGCCCGAGGTTATTAAGCTTTTGTCGTGCTCAAATGAGAATTTTCTCAAATCTAAAAATCAAATAAATGTTTGAACATGAACGATAATAGTAATAAAATTAATAAGTTGTTGTTTAAGATAACTTATCACCACATATTTGATGTTCATTTATTTTTAGAATTACGTCTCTAATCTCAATATCTAATTTGAGAAAAATGTGAGTTGGAATGAGAAAAGTCTTACAACCTCTAGTCCTGTTCATATAAGTTAATCTTTGCTAAAGGTTTGTCAGTCTATAACACAAATCAACATTGTGCATTTGGCATGTTATAAAGATATGTTATGCGAAGAGAAATTAATTCACTTCATGCATTGTACTTGTATGTCTAGACTACACTTGTACTATTCTTATTGATGGATCAATTTATTTTAACTTCAACTTATTCATTAAGCTATTAAAGCAATAATTACGAACTTTTGGTTACTGATAAAAATTGTATATGCATTGTTTTTCTTTAAAAATCAATTGTAGATCTATGAAAATCGATTGCTGAGATTAAATAAGTTTAAAAAGTAGATCTACTACCTTGTTGCTTTCGAAATAAATTCTAACTTCAAAAAGAATAAAATCGGGTGAAAATTAAATATTAAGGGTTTTTTTTATTAAATGTGATTTTTTTTCTATCAAAATCATAGCGGGTAAGGATGTAAATAATGATTGCCAACAACATTTCCAACGATTATCGATATCTAAAACTGACGAATCATATCAAAAGAAAATATCACAGAAGAGGAAAATGAAACATTTACCATTTCTTTGAAAGTAAAAGATAATTCCAAATGAAATCTACATTCAACTCGCCTCCTTGACGCGGAAGTAAATAACTGCACTGATACCGTTACGAACTCTTACATATAAAACAATGCATCAATTATCAAAGTGCTAAAAGTACTGATAACGAATTTCTGGGAAAGTAAACAAACACTTGTTCATACGAGGTTTCGAAAAACGGACAAAAAGTTCTTTTACTAGAGCACTGTAGACAGGTAGATGCTATTAAAAACGCAAGGTTTTAATTTACTACAAATGGGAATGAAGAAAAAACCTCGCATGAAAAGCTTGGGAATACATTTTGGAAAATACTGAAATTGCTTATAGCAAGCAATTTTTAATATTTCACAACGTTTTCGGATTCAAAAAAATATTTCCAAAACTTGACTTGGATTCACACTCACCGGTCGGACAACGACTTCGACCCCCACACAAAAAAGAAAAGAAAATGAGAAATAGATAGACCAGTTTTGGACAATATCGTGAAATTTGAAGAGATTGCTTATTACAAGCAATTTCTTTCATTTTGACATTTTTCCAATCCAAAAGAGACTAAGACTATCAAGATTTGACCAGTTCACCAACTTAAAGAGTCGTCTGCATGGGCTTTGAATGTCGTCTGGTTTACGAGATATTTACGAGAAAAAGAAAAGAAAACGCATTTACCATCTTTCAAATATATTCCAAAAAACTTAAATCCACACAAACCGGTCAGACAACGCTATTATAGCCACCACGCCCTCACAATGACTGAGGTAATTGAATGTGATGTGGTCAGTTTGTCACGTGATTTACCTGTATTTACTTACCTTGCGTTTGGTATGTGAACTTTTCCCTTCATATCGATCGAAAAAAATCAGTTGGGGTTTGTTACGCAAAAAGAACCATCTAGGAGTTCCTGTAAGCTTCCTTTCATAATGGTGAAAAATAGTTTCTTGATCCGTCTCGCAATAATGTCCATATCGATGGCTCAGCGCGAAACAGTTGTAACTGCCTATATGTTTATAGGCAGTTACAACTGTTTTGCGCTAAGCCATCGATATGTGGAACTCCGTAAAATAACTAGAAAACAAAATCAAGCAATAGAGCAAGTTTCTACCTATTCTTAAGTGCTTTTTGATGGTTTACCTAGAAATAACAGTGAATTATCTTTTTCATAAACTCATCGAGCAACCAGTGAAATAATAAAAAAAAATGAAAATCCACTTTCGTTCATTTCATCCTATTTGTCGTCATCTCAGCGTAGCAAAGAAAGTGCAACGTGAACGTTGCAAAGCAATCACAGGCAAAATGACGCGTTTAAAACAGGTCCGTAAAAAAACCACCCCTCAGTTGCCTCATTTTTGCATTAAATAAACGTTTGTTTGGTTTTTGTTTGAGTAAGATCGATTTATATTTCATTTCATGAGCATCAAAAGCTTTGTCGCTCATGAAAATATAGCTTTTGTTGTTCACTCAATGAAATGTGATTCGGTCTTACAATAAAATAAATGATTATACTCTAGATGTTCTCTAGACTAGTCAAGATCTATCAGGCAGAATTTCAGCCACCAAAAGTAACAAGAGGACCAAGATGGCCAGTGTTGCTCGACTGAAATTTAATTCCTGGCAGATAAATGAAAATTTAACATGAAATTGTTTTGAAATTATTAAGCTCGGGTATAATTTATTTGTATGCAGATTATCATCATTTGTACAAGAAGTCCCCCCTTGTTCATGATGTGGAATGATATTTCAAAGCAGCTGTATGATAAGCAATATCATGTAAAGGTTGCGTGAAAATCTGTCAATAACTGTTCAAGTTGTGATATCTAAAAATGCATCACTTTTCCATGGCGCAGCATTATGTCACCCCCCAAAAAAGAAAGCTGATATAGATTGTCACTCAGATCATTATTGTGAAGTCATTGGAGTCCACATCACTATCCAATCAGATCTTGAGGAAGAAATCTGAAAGAGCATAATCTTAGCATCATTCCTGTGAAATTCTATCAAGTTGTTTTATTGGGACCATTTGTTGACGATGCATCAGCCTGCAGAGCCCATAGTTATCAGCCCTATCGTAATTTAAGTAAGAAATCTGAAAAAGAATGTCCTGAGCACTATTCTAAGAAGTTTATTTGAATTCTTATCAGTAGTTCCAGAGAAAAAGATTTTTGTATTTCACGATAACGGACCAGCCCGATCGGAGTTTAACGGAGATGTATGAATGAATATGCCATTTGAAAAAATCTCCTACTCTGAAACCATGGGAAGAATTCACACAGACTTAACAGGAATGATGCCATTCCTGTAAAGTTTGTGTGAATTCTACCCATTAGTTCAGAGCAGATTTTTCAAATTTCGCCATATAGGCCCATTATTGGACGACACAATAGGTCGTAACACCCATCTTATCAGCGCGACCAGAATTAAACAAAGACATCTGAAAGAGCATGTCCTAAGGGCCATTCCTGACGCACGGACGGGTGGATAAACGATTGACACCAGACTACGACAATAATCCTTCTGGAAGTAGCTATAAATATATGAGTGCATCTATTTGTTTTTTATAACACGTTGGCGTAAACCGCATATACGAATTAGAAAGACTTACATAGAACTTTATTTTCAATAAAATGCATATGCCATGTGTTTTACTGTGAAAACATATAGCTCCGCTCATTTATGACGTCATTCGTCATTTAAGCGTGAACCTTGAAGCTTTTTAAGGTCATATGGCCTATGTGCCAAAAGAAGCGCTTCGTTTTCTGTGAAATTCTCCCAACGTCAATGTCATTACTTATTCATTAATTTCACATCCAGAGAAACACAATTTTACTATATTTCAACAAGAAAAGGGTAATAAAACTACTTTCAGAGTTGTGATTTTGTTATAATTGATAAACTTTTACTGTCGCGTCGATGTGTCCATGAATAAAGTCTGATAGGCGGAGCGTTATATGCAAAGCAAAATCCTAGGGCTCCGCCCACCGATTTTACGTTTTGCAATTAAATCATTCTCCATTAGACTTTATTCATGGACACATCAACGCTAAAATGAAAATATATCATAACTAAAGATCGGCGTCGCTGATTTGTCGACGATTTTTTTATCGGTAAATTAGTATTAATTTGTGCAAACGTAGGCGACTTCATGGAGAAATAATCATTTTGAAGTCATATGAGCCTTATGCCATGACAGGATCTCAAGGGCTGATTAACTGATTGATTGATTGGGTACATGTATTAACAATTTTGCAGTTATATAATTACGCCAGGTGCACCCAACATTGGATTCCTGGTATTTCTTACACCAGTACTACCATTACACCTATTCCTTATCAGATGCTATTGCATAGATTTATGATTATCAACCCATTGGTGGGTACCAAATTGTCGAAAAGTATGAGTGCCGCCGTAGGGGAATCGGGGATCGAAACCGGTACCTTTTTGCGTAAGATATTTTGAGATCTCGTGTGTGACTATTTTATGTAATAATGCCAGGAATCAGCAGAAAGTGTAAATTTGTCTTGTGGGTCCAGGAAACTACTCAGCCCGTTATTGCATTTGGCAAACGGTCAGAAATTCAATTGAAGATGTATGTATATTTTTGGAACAAGTCCCCTTGCTACTTTGACGCTCATAATTCTGTAACATCTCCATCAAAATTATCATTTTCAATCCAATTTTGTATATGTGACCCGTCACGCGAAAAGTGAGCACCTGAGTAGTGCGTAAAGTATCGACCCTAGTCAGTCTGCGGATTGCTCAGACTGACTAGTGTTGAAACTTTTTTGCATTTTGCTTACTTTCTGAGTCCCGAAATGATCAATCTACCTTCCTGTGAACGATTTTTTTAAAATGCTGGACTCAATCTCTTTTTTCAAACATTTATTTTACAGAATTCCCAGATTCCAGTCCCTTTTCGCGTGATGGATCTCAAATTAATCCTCTGGTTGACACATGCTGGTCGTTATTCCTCTATATTTATTCATTAAACGGTGTTCCGTAAAGTCCCTATTCGCTTGTCGGATCACATGATAATAAAGTCGCATTTGTACTTTAAAATGAGAAATCTGTATTCATGAGTTGAATATCAACAGCGTTTACATTCAATGGATTTTTCTGTATGAGAGAGCAGATGTAATAAATCGATCACTGAAATATATACCGTTCGTAAAATTACAAAATATCGTAAATATAGAATTATTCTCCCTGTAGTTACGACATCTTGGTGCGCTTGTGCAAATTAAGGTATATGTGGGTATATTTGCGTAAGTCACATGATACCTTGCATCACCGACGAAGCGCATCAGAATTCGACGTGAAAGGGTGGATATTTGACGTGTCAGAAAACTGACTTTAATCTACGAAAATGGTAAGTCTGAATATCCTATTGGTCATGTTATTTATTTTTTCATTTATCTTTTTATTTATTTATTTATTTATTTATTTATTTATTTATTTATTTATTTATCTATTTATTTATTCATTCATTTATTTATTTATTTATTTATTTATTTATTTATTTATTTATTTATTTATTTATTTATTTATTTATTTATTTATTTATTTATTTATTTATTTATTTATTTATTTATTTATTTATTATTGTCTGTCGAAACAGGGCATTCTGTCGCAATTTTTTTCATACTTCCATGAACGATTTTCGAGCATACGTATAATTTCTACGATTATGTACAAAATGGCCAAAAGGCCTGAAATTTGCATTTTTCGATCGATTACGTAAAATGATTAAAGTTGAATTGTTCAAGGAAAATGTGATTTTTAATACACCCATTTTACAACATTGTTTAGAGACCAAAACGTCGCAGCTACAGTCTGAATAAGCTGTTGTTTCGATTACCCCTTGAATATTTGTGTTCAAAATTCGTTAATTCGGAGCTGCACATAGATAGAGATGTGCAAGTAAAAAAAGAGTGATCAAAGGTCGATTTTCTCTATACCTTAAACTTGTATATCTGTAAAGAATATTTGACCAAAATATTATCATTAAGTAAGGATTTGAAGGGACGCTGCGTCTATTTACAGCCGTCTTTTCTGCATTTTCAGCCGTTAATACACGAACGTTCTCATTAAACATACATTCCTGAAAATGTATCCTACGATTATAAAAGGATCTAAATTGAATTACTTAAAATGTCTCAAACACTTTAAAATGGACCAGGATTGCGTTCTCTAATAACCGAAACCATCA
The DNA here is from genome assembly GCA_948146395.1 of Fragum whitleyi. Lineage (NCBI taxonomy): Eukaryota > Metazoa > Mollusca > Bivalvia > Cardiida > Cardiidae > Fragum > Fragum whitleyi. Next base: position 66,084,347 of record OX411548.1, on the reverse strand, counting down.
AATTACAACGCCCATATCGAGTTACATTTACCCATAGCCCTGCAATCCGACGTTTTCTCCAACTATTGAACAGTATCTTTGGAAACTATTGCGAGAAAAAGAAGGAATTACAAGAAAATTTTCGTTTTCTCAAAAAAATGTGTAGCCTTACTTTCAATGTAAATCGACATTTTAAATGTTGCCAGGAACACATTAGAATTTGAACCAGGCAAAAATATTTGTCGTCTGAATGGAAATGAACGAAAAAATGAACGAAATTCTTTGAAATCGGACCATTCTTAAATTTTGTCGTCTGGTAAAGGCTTAATAAGGATGAATCGTTTTTTTCTTTGTAGTTAACATGAACAGTTTTTGCTGCATATTCATTTAGGAATCGAACAACATTTTTATCCAAAATATGATGTGAGCGGTTAGTTTCTTAAGTGAAATATATTATTTCCCTCTGATGTATAGAAGATATTCAATTAAAGTATTTCCTGTGCTAAATTAAGATATCGTAGTTGAGTGATCAAAATATCGCAACCACAGCTCTAAACAAATACAGTTGGTACATTTATCACCAAACGACTACAGACGTGCACAAAGCGCTCCTTTGGCTCTCGTCTATAAGACGAAAGTCGAAATCTATTTCACCCTTTTGTTAAGTTCCCGGACTGCTGTGTTTGAAAATTTAAAGCAGGAGGATGGGTTGGTCAGCTGGAAATTGATGTTAATTGATTGGATGTAGCCTAACGCCACTCTCAACATTTTGCCAGTTATATCGCTGCGGCTGGAGCACCCGCTAACAATGGATTCCTGACATTTCTCTCACCAGTACTACCATCACATCCTTTCCCAGCTTCCAGCCACTTTCTCACATAGGTCTTCGATTAGCAACCCATTGGTGAGAGACAAATAGTCGGAAAGAATGAGTGCCGCCGTTGGGGATCGTACCCGGGGCCTCTAGATTGACAGTCTGACGCGCTTTTAACTTATAAGTGCAGTTGCAAAACTGTTAAAGGAATTTCTTAGGGACTTAATCATTTGGTCTCAAGCCACGAAAATATGGTTAAACGTGACTTTAAATCGCATGTAAACAAATTTCTGTTGTATCAAATAAATAATTTGGGTATGTAAGGTATAACGAAAAACTTACAGACCCGCATGAAGAGGGGACTTGTGCTTTAAAGACCGGGGGCCTGTTTTACTAAACATCTTTTTTTTGTGTTTGTGTGTAAGACAAAATTGAAATTTGGTTTTACAGTCGTAACTAAATATGGAATTCTGCCATGCACCATCTCATTGGGAATGTCTTAAATAGGCGATTCCAATGAGATATCGTAAGGTAGAATCTATCAATGAATAAAACACCTGATATGATTTTTGATTTTGGCTTACGATTAATTTTTCCGTAAAAAATTTAGTAAAACGGGCCCCTGGTGCAGATTTTATAAGAGACATATACAAAGGTATAGTATATTTAAAAGTACAGTTTCTATTACGACCACTTTAACTTAGAGAACTCTTTTTTAAAAGCAACCACAACAAAAAGATCCTTTACCACACGCAAAATTTCTGTAAAAGTGGGCATTCTTAAACGAAAAATTGGATGTCTGCTTGCCTTATTTTAACGAGTTTTTATGTCGTCTCGTCTTTGAATTATAACCGGTCTAAATTTTCAAAATAAAATTGGGAAGGGTTTAGTTGTTAAGTGAGATTATATTTAAGTTATTTGTTATTAAACAGGTGAGTGGGCAGAAAAGTTGTAAATTCATGTTGAGAGCCAGTAAATAGTCTCTTATCACACTAATTCATGCTAAACTAACTTTACATTTTGAAACGAGACTTTACCTATCCACGCGGCTTACTTCTAGACCAATGGTGGGCGTATCTTTTTTATATTGTATGATCGTTGGATATACGGTCAAGAACATCGTGAAATTTAAAAGATGAATGATTTTAATGAATTTGGAATGAAATTGAATTAGAGTCTGGAGCGAGTTTTGGGTAAAATTAATGGCAGGTAATAAATAACGCTATAATGTTGTTCAAGGTCAACTAAATTAGCGATATATGTTACCTCCCTATAATGCAATACACGTACTTTTTTGTTTGTGTGTCTTCAGTTACACTTAAAAAATCCACACCAGCCAATAAAATCGTAGTATAACGATTTGATTTCAATGTTGATCGTGTAGAACGATTTTGGAATGTTTTCTTATGATTTCGGAGCGGTTTGGATGGTTTGAGTGAGTGTTTGGAATGAATGATAGGGGCGCTGGTCGAGTGGTTTTGAATACTTATGATTGAGCTAAATGTTAAATTAACGATTTTACTAACCGTATATATCCAAATCATCTAAAGCATACTCGATCCATTACAACACGATATCCCTTTTTGGCACTACCGAAGAAATCGTTAATTTCAAGCAATGTCTACATTTTACTCAATACTATATTTCACAAAAAAAAATCTTTTAAATTCTATCGTTGGCAATGTCTATAAAACTGGACGAGTTTAAGGTTTTAAAAAATAGGAACCTGAATGGCTTGAGTTCGTGTTTCAGGAGAAAATGTTCACACAGCCCCCTTTCACTCGACCGCGATCCCCATAGTTAATGTGAATATACTTGACTGTATACGCTATGTCTAATATTTTTTTCTTTTCATCTTTTCTAATATTTTATGACATCGATGTTGACTTTTACATGTATGATGTATTTATAGCTTCAAAAAAATCACAAAATTACTGATGCATAAATTACGGTAAAATGAATAAAACTTACACAAATCACATGTACGCCATACCAAAAGGGTAGAAAATATTTTTCGGGGACGAGAACAAGTTCAGTTGTAACGTTTTAGACTCCGAAGTAAGGAGTCCCTGGTTCGAATCGCCGCTTCTCCGGTATAAGGGATGAGACTTAAAGGTAGTGGGACCGTAATAGTTCCACAAAGTTTCGGAAGTAATCACTTTAACAGTGTAAAACTAGATTTCCTAATGATATTCATTAGGAAACCTCGGTCAACATTGTGAAAGATCATGAGTTCCGAAACGTTTCCAGCCTTTTTTCTCCTTCTTTGACTAGTACCCTGAAAAGGACCCGCTCCAAATGCCAAAAAGTGACTTTTTTCCCAAAATCATGAAAAAATTCCCAATTTATCAAGATCATGGACTTTCCAAACTCTTAAAGTGAAAATTTTGGATAAAAACGTTGTTTCTCAGTTTAATCTTCAGAGACAAAGAAAACTTTATTCAGGTAATTTGTACACAATACTTAAGTATTTGTTCAAAACCATTTTAATAAGATTTTCCTCATTTTTTGTTAAAACATCGCATTTTTGCCCAAATACCTAGTTTCGGACCAGTTCTCAAAAGCCTGAGGAAAAATGCTGGATTGGGAACAATAACGGGTCCACTACCTCAATCAATCCCATCTCCGTATGACCTTGGCTATTGAGTGGGACGTAAAATTCAATACGCCGTCAAAGGAATTCTTTCGAATGTGAACTTTTAAGGTAGTGTGCCCTTATTAGATCCGCAATGTTTTGAAAAAAGGTCTTGAACTTTAACAGTGTTAACCGAGGTTACCTTATACTTGCAATTTTTTTAGGAAACCTCGGTTAAAATTGTGAACTTCTTCAAATTCAAAGACAACAATTTTGAGTGGAATTCAAACAAAAACATAATGTGAGGCTGTGTGTAACATTTTCAACAATTTCAAATGTGCATCCACACAGTCTGTCCAGGGACTTCACTCTTCGTTTTTTAGATAAATAAGCCCCCAGCATATCTTGGGGCATTGGGACAAAGTTTCAATTACACGATTTTGCCGTCTAGGCAGCCCGATGTTTGGAACCTCACGCTCATGTCAAATGGTTTGAAATGTCACACACAGGCTCCCATTCTTTTTGAATAGCATGCATGTGGATAAAGAAGAAATTCATCCTTTTCCCACAGTAATTTTAAGTTTTCTTTTATCGTGATTTTATGATGAGGAAAATGTTAATGTGTGGGAATAGTTTGATATGTCGTGGGCGGAAATATTGCAAATGGTTGGTGAATCAAGATGAAATACCTTTATTAAATACAAATATATCTCATCATAACTTTTTTGGGCCACGACTATTTTGTTTGCAAAGTAGCTCAATATGAAAATTTCATCAGACTACGGTTAAGTCAGATTTGTGAGCTGATAAAGAGGTTGAAGCATAAGATGTATTTCAGGGATGTTATACTTAAAGCAGACAAGATTAGGTTCACCAGTCGCCACCAAGGCGTTGTTTAAGAACAAGCAATTATTCTTCCGAGTTCGTAGGCGTAGTTATATCTCCGTCGATTGACCAAACCTCGTAACCACACCCTGAATAAGCTGGAGTTACAAGATTTCAGGTAGTGGACCCGTAATAGTACCATCACGTTTCGGAAGTCATGAACTTTTACAGTGTTAAGAACATGTGAAATGTTGCGGAACTAATACGGGTCCACTGCCTTAAGGTTGAGAGGAATTGCCCCAAAAGAGCGTGTCTTCAAATTTCTTCTAAAACCTCGTAACTACAGCTTAGATAAAGCTGTAGTTACGAGGTTTTGGAAGAAATCGACTGTGTTGTCCTCGGGAAGCCTAATACCTCGTAATTAATATCATAATCAAACATCTATTACGAGGTTTTGATCATTGAAAAACATTTTTAATACAGCAACATATATAAAACCTTAATACCGATTGCTAAATTTGAGAGAGCTGATGGTATTTTGCAGTTGGATGCGAGTCGGACTTTCAATCGGGGGGACACGGGCATGATCCTCGTCGGCAGGTCACACCCTTTCCGACAATTTCCAAAACATTGGGCGGATAACAGCATGCAGTTATGTATACTTGGGAAAGAAGTTGTAAACAAGCAGATGTAAAGATAGTACTTGCGCAAGAACATCAGTTCTAGGAATCGATTGTTGGGTGCTCCAGTCGCCGCCATATGACTGAAAAGTTGTCTAAAGCGAAGTTGTTAAACTCCATTCAAGCAAACGAACTAAATGTAATAAATCATAAGTGAGGCAAGCAGTGAAACACTGTATCAAATTCATCTTTCTAACATTTATTGCCGTTTTTCGATACAGGTTTTACACAGGTAAATATGCGTCATAAATAACCTTGACAAATTTACGCATATTTACATTTACATGTACTTTACTATGTGTTAAAAGTATACTGGGCGCAAAAAAGTAACCGATGGATTTTCTTGAGAAACATGGTGTCTTAAAAGATTGTATCGCCTTTTTTCGATACAAGTTTCACATGTCCTTTTCGAACAACCTCTAGAAATTTACGTATATAAATTTACATTTACATGTATGGATACCGGTATAAACAAAATTGACGTTTGATCAGTAACTTAAACTTGTGTATATGTAATTTGTATTACAGTTTATGTTTGTATGAAAGTATACTGCTAGGAAAAAGAAAA